>PVJX010044416.1:0-13200 GCA_004027295.1 Dolichotis patagonum
TATGATAACTCTTATCCACCTTGTTCACTGGTTCTAGGACTTCTAGAACTGCTTCAGAAAGTGGCAAGAATGATATAACAGGCATGTTCAAAGCAAGGGGTGGAGGAACCTCTGGTGGAATTAATGACAATGTCTCTTTTACTGTAATAAATTTTTAAATAAATTATTATTTAAATAAGTTGTTATTTAAATATTTTAAAAATTTAAGCAGTCACTGTAGTTTTTTTTATCACATCTTGTATGTTTTGAGTTTAATGATTTATTTTAAAGTACATTACTTTTGTGTATGTATCATTACTAAAGGAGCACATTGGTTTTTATAGAAGTCTTAAACTTCCTTTGAACATAATACAGTCTCCACACAGAACAGGATATATGTACCTTTTATCTAGTACACAATTAAATTTTCTTCTTTGTCTCCTGACAGGTGTTTTATGAGTAACATTTGCAATATCAAGTAATCTGCTGCAAGAAATAGTGATGATTTCATTACAAAATAATTTGCCTTTCCAAACACTTCTTCATATACTCCAAACACACTCTAAGAATATAACTTAATAGTATATCACCAAGGAAAATGGTAGATATCAGAAAGAAAAAAATCAAGCAGTTTCAGTTCAATGTAGAATGACAGCTCAGTGGAGAAATATTCTCTATGCTTTGGGCCCATATATATTTATATAATTATGATGTCTTTGGTTGCTCTGCACCTAAGTTTGTATTTAGGTTTAGTTTTACTTACTCATCAAAAATCAAATTTTTGAAGTGCTGGTGGACTATGCACTAGGAATATTAGGAAGGTTACCAAATACCAACAACAGTCTTAATCTCTTAAAGATTTAGCTAAATTGTTATTTTGGAGAAAATATTTGTTATTAAATAATTTGAACTTAAGCATGCAAACACTGTACTTAAGAATATAGCTCAGGGTAACTTTGAAATAAATAAAATCCAGGTTATGACTTCTCACCTTCTCCATTTATTTTCAATTTTTCTTTTTCAACTAATTATAATTTTATTTTTACTAGCATTTCTTCTACAGCTGACCCTGCTTGTGTAATAAGAAACCCAAATCTTCCTACAATCTGAACTAGTTTTCTAAAATTCAGGATATTTCTATAATTGTATGATATTAAGGAATATTTTCTTCTCACTTAGCTGATTTATTTTAAAAATTTTACTATGCATAACTTTTGTACTTATTATAACTGCATCATTTAGTTATGAAACTAAAGAGATTAATACAAAAAGAAAAATGTTTTTGTTTTTATAAAAATAAAATGTCACAAAACCTTAGTGTAGACAAATGAATAAAAAATTATTAATAATATCAACCATAAAAGCTTGGTGAAAGGGCAACTTTGGATTGTAAAATAGCCTAATTTTCTTCAGTATATATTCATTAAGTTATTCTACAAATGTTTCCTAAGCATTTACTCTATGCACTAGATAGTGAGGACTTTGAAAACAAGTACATCACGGATCTTCAGAAAATAAAATTTAGCAGGGACAGAAACTATGTGAACATACACATTGCAAAAAAGAAATGTCACAAAGCTGTCAATGATGTGCTTTTTTAAACCTAGAAATGTTTAAGTAAATGTATTAATGATTCCCAAAGGACATTTCAGAATAATGATGTTTCTCCTCTGGCAAATATGTAACATGTTATCCATAGCAAACATCTGAAAAACAAACAAAATGCAAAGAAGAAAATAATATCATCCGAAATTTTATTACCCAGAGAATTACTGTAAATTTCCTCCAAATTTTCTATCTGCATTTCTGTCTCTAATTTTTATTGTGTATTATTTTAACATTTAAATCGTATCGTTATATATATGTACTCATACATAAAGCATACTTTTTTATGTTATTGGAATAATCTTCTAATTGTCCATAAAAGCATAATAGTGACAATACAATGTTGGAATGTTAGCTTTTTTCATTATTAAATAGCTATAATGATTATAATTAGGTCAATAACATTAGATTTAAATAAAGGTGTCATCCAAGAAAAAATTAAAAATGTGCTGTTAAATTTTACCCACTCCTGGTTACAAACATCAAGTATTTGAACTATTTTATTGAGCAGCTGCTGATATTTTTCAGATCAACTGACCCCTCTGAAGTGACGTGGACTCTGGTGGCATGGCAGGACACTGAGGTTTGAAGAAACTCATAACCCTTTGGGATTTAGGGAAGTGTTTTCACTCTTAAAAAACAGATAAACTATACCATCAACAGAAAGTCACACTAATTGTGTAGGTTTGTGCTCATTCCTTCATGCCTTTCTTTCCTCATCTTGCTAAGGAACAGCCTCCAAATGAGTCTGCCACCGAGGTCGAGGTGAGGCATCTTCAGGGCAGGAAGCTCAACCCTGTATGCTGGTTTGCGGTGCTACCAGGAACTGGTGTTTTCTTAACTGGCTCAGCCCCCTTTGGGTCTCTTCTTGGAAATCATTTAGCCTCTCCCTTCTGGATAAGCTCCTTTCATTGTTGCAGCTTTAACCTTTGCCCTTTGTCTCCACCACTGTCTGGAAACGGAAGCTCTAGCTTGGCACTTGATTTCCTGTTACTGTCTCCTGCTGGATTTGTTTCATGTCAGAGATGATTTTGGAGGCATGGGACATGTATATAGGGCCCTGAACTCAGAAAAGGTCTGTGCTTGGTTTAATCGTTTGCTCTCACTGTCTTGAAATTCTTAAGTTTTGAACAAGGGTCCTGCATTTTCATTTTGTAGAGGACCTATAAATTTTGTAGTGTGACCTGTCTGTGACACATGACCATGAACCAACTTAGCCCACTGTCCCATTGCCCTGGATGACCACCCTGGACTATGATGCCATGCAGAAAGGAACCAGATGCAGGATGCCAAGGCCCTACTTTTTCTCTCCTTGCCAGAATGAGCATGCTTATACTCATAGCTGGAGGGAATGAGGGGCACAGTGGAGGCTGCCATGAGGAGGGGGAGTTGAGAGCTGATGTAATGAGCAAATTTGAACTGAGCGGATACTGTTTTAGTCCCACCTTCTCCCAGACAGTGTTAAATGAAGGACAAGGAGTACCAGCAGCCTCCACCTGCACAGTCGGGGAAACCTACAGGAAGCCTGAGCTCATGTTGAAGATTTAAACTGAATGTGGGTTTGTAGTTATGTGGTTATTGGATTTCTATTTATTTAAAAGTGATTCTTTATTGAACAATAATAATGAGTATAATAAGATCTTATCAACGTTCATTCAAAGGCAGAGAAAAGACAAGTTGAGACCGAGGCTTCTAAGACACAGTAGCAAAAAAAAAAAAAAAAGTTGATTTTTGCTTGTATTCTATTGAATCCAGCTAGTTTAATAAACTAAATCCAAGAGCCTTATTGCCTTACAGCTAGTGGGAGGATGAGCAAGCTTCTCATGAGCACATAACTCATATTAACTCTCAGAGCCTACTCCTTTTATTCATGAAGCTATCCCTGAAATGATGCAGAGACTTATCTAGTCCCTACCAATAACTACCACTTTAGGTGTTTATTATATGTCTTATGTATTACATAATCTCTATCTCACAGTAAAGTATTTAAATAATCATGTTCTATAGATGAGGAAATTACATGCTAGAAAGATTAAAGTTGCTGAATCATATTGTAGGTATATACAGGAGCCAAGATGAAGCAGTCCTGTTGAACTTATAGTCCATCCTTTGAACACTTATCTATTTTGTCCTGAAAGAAGCTGAAACACTGAGTTACTTAGATTCTTTAGGATGCCTTTCTGGGCACTCTTTGCAATAGTCAGATATAATAACCACTAAAATAGCCTCATTTTCAACCAACCTAACAAAAGCAATGAAATAACTTTTTCACTCTTCTTTCCCTGGCCTTGTCCTTATTTATACATAAAAGCCATTTATACCCAAGCTTTCTACTTTCTTGCTTTTTTATATTTATACATAAAAACCATAAAACAAACAAGAGCCTCCGCACACAGTAATTAATTACACTAAAATTAAACTTCGACCATCTGTGTAGCTTTGAAAGTCCTGTTCAGCTGGAAAAAAAGAGGATAAACTAAGATTTTAATTTTTTTTGTTGTCTATATCAAGTTACAGGCAGTGAAGGAAACAAAGAAGATAATTATGTTCTTGACCAAAAACTGATCAACAAGAAAGAAGTCCTTAATGGCACAAGGCAAAGACCTATATGAGACTATCCATGTCACCTTAGAGATGAGCACAACAGAGTAACTCTGAGCAAATAGAATTAGGATCTCAGAATTGCAAATGAGCCTTAAAATGAGAAGACTGTATGTAAGGGGCAGATATAGCTACTCGGAGCTCGTGGCCAATCTTGTTTTAAGCCAGAAGTTACATGGATCTGGAGGAACACCGTGGAACAGGCTGATACTCAGAACAAATAAAGGTCCTTACAACCTCTCCCTGATTGCATGTCAAGCGCCTGACACAGCCAAGGCAAATATTTAAAGATGAGGACACTCTCCCCTCCTTGGATAAGATGGAGGAAATTCTGCAGCGGGGCTGGAGAAGCCAGTATCACCTGCTCAGCTTCATGAAATGCCAGGGCCAGCAGGGCCCAGCTGACTTGATAACTGTCAACCACCTGGAAACCTTTGTCAAGCTTCACACTGACTGAGACAGAGAAAAGAAGCACATTCAGAGTGCAGAAGATTTCAATAACAACTTTCAAAAGCAACCGAAGAAGACAATTTCCTTCCATTTTCATGTATTCTTTAGTAGATATAGCAGGAAAAAAAGTCAACTGAACATAATTCCGTTCTAGCAGAGGAATGTGATTGTAAGAGAAAATCTTTAATTGGTACATTAGGAGGTGAAACCTTAAAGAAGCTGCTCAGTGAGAATCTTTACCACCCCTGCCAAAGAGAGCTGTAGTGGCCACAAAACACTGGGCCTGAAGCTTTGGGAGAAATGCCTGGAGTATACAAGAAGGCTGACAGAAAATTTTTCTACTGCTTTCTCTGAGATCCTCTTCAAGATAAATCTTAAAGAGATATGATCTTTTATCCACTGTAACTATATTCTCTTTTTTTAAAAAAAATTGAGGTGATCAGTTGCCCATCTCTGTTCTCTTTGTCATTACCTAAAGGGGTAGTAGCTTACCCATGGGCACTCTATGCTCATTTCTGGAGAAGAATGCAATGCCTGAGGGCCAAGGGGAAACCACAGTTTACCATTTCCTCCTCTATTTGGGGCTTCGGGTTCTCACTGTTGAACTTGCTCCATTAATTATCACTTTTATTGTTAGCGAAACTTGAGTAGAATACACCATCTGTGCGCAGAACTGGGTCTATATTTTCCTTGTTCTTGTTCTTTCTCCAAGATTTAAATGACATTTCCATTGCTCTAACATCTTATAGAGAGGTGTTCTGGGAAATGCCACTCATCCTGTCACACCGTCCCCTGGGGGAGTAAGTGAGGAGTTCTCAGACATGAGCAGGGAGGAAGTGGTCCAATTTGCTGATAAAAGAATGGACAGAGCAAGTGGGGAGTTGATGGAAGTGCCTCCTCAGCTCCAGTCTGGGGTCAGCCTCATGCTCTTCTTGCATCCCACAACCTGTGAAGAGCATGAACCTTCTCCTGGAGCTGACCCTTAGAGAATCACATGATAGCTTACTTTACTCTGTCCCTTCCTGGGTGAAAGGCTGAAATCCACTAAAGAAAGGAAATCTGTGAAAGCCAGCAGAGAATGTGGGAAGCTACAAGTTATATGAATGTCAAACTCGAGAAAGTCAAGTTTGGTTGAATAGAGAGAAGCTTCTCAGAGCATATACCCAGCTTTGATGCAAGTGTTTACATCACAGACAGTAAAGTAACTGCATTACTCATAAGCAGAATGGAAAAATTAGGTCATGACAGCATCATGTTTACCTCTTTAACCAGAAATCAAAACCTGAGCACTGGGATTCACAGACTACAGAGGAAGAGAACAAGAAGTCAACAAGAAGCAAGCCCTCCCTGCAAGCTGGCATCATGTGCAGGCTGCTGCGGGGAGAGACAGATGCCAGACCCTTCTGGCATGTGGGCTAGGAAACCAGAAGAGCCACCCTGCACCCCACCCACCCCTCTGTAAGCAAATGACTGATTGGGGGAAACACAAGCTGCGATGATGGCTATTGAGGTGGAATACAATTTAATGCTTGTAGGTAGTGCTTAGTCCTTCAGTGACTTTGCAGATCTAAGTGGCCTGATCAGCTGTTCAGAGGATGGCAATACTCCGGGTAGCATCTATGCGGATCCTCCTCCTGAGGGTTGTGGCCATTGTTGATTCCTTATTCTTTTGTTTTGTTGTCCTGTATCATTTTTATTGTTTCCTTGGGTTGGGTTTTGTTCTGTTGTTTTGTTTTATTTTGTTATATCCATTGGCAAGGGCAGCTATTTCAAAAATAACAAGATATATTACAGTGCCCATTTTGGATTTACTATTATATTGTTTTGCCGTCTTCTACTGCATTAATTGTCTTGTTTTCATTGGCTCTATTCTGTTGTGCTTTGTTTGATTTTTATTATGTCTGAAGGTATCTGCAGCTATATTGAAGATAACAGGTGGCATTGTGGTAACCATTGTTGATTTTGTGGTTTTGAAGTCCTGTGTCACTTACACTGGTTCATTGTGGTTGGCTTTGCTCTGTTTTGCTTTGCTTGGTTTTATTCTCTTTAAGGTAAAAATCAACATTAAAAAAAATCTTGAGCACTGGGAAAAAAGTCATAGCTGTCCTTGTTAAAGGCAGAGATGAAGTCTCCCTTCTATGCCTGTTTCCCCCAGTGCATCAAAGAAAGAGTAGGGAATTAATAGTTTTTAATTCATCTACTATGAGAACAGTTTACTTCATATAATTTTTTGAAAACATGACAGATAGTTTCTTATCTGATAGACTAGGATGGAAATTCTCACATTATTGTCAAGTTGGGATTTAGTCTGTATGCCCACATTTTATCCCTAAATGTTAACCTGTAGGTCATTTAATGTTTGACCCAATGATCCAGCTTACTAATAATATGTTCAATGTTCCTGTGGTAGTTGAAGTCATTTTATTTGAATGAAGAATGGCTGGTGTGGCCTATTTCTGTACACCTGTGAAATAAAGGATTGGACAGAGCTTATGGCTGTCTCTCCTCAAAGAGGAGACATTAAAATCTGATGAGCAAGTAGCCAAAAATATCCTGTACAGCCCAACAGTCTAAACTAAGTGCACAGGAAATGTGCCTTAATTACCACTGGCCACAGCTATCTGAAAGATACTTTGCAGTTAGTATGTGGTATTTAGCTTGATCCTTTTGTTTAAAAAGACAAGTTGCTTTCCTGATAGCTGTTTGTCAGCTTGCATTTCCTAGTTGTCTCATTTTTCTGTTTCTTGAAATTGTGCTTCACTGAATCCATAACACATTTCCTCTTTCCTCCCAGCTTGTGATTAGCACTTCGGTTTACCATCTCACAGCTGCCTGGGATCCAGGTGCCACTCTCCAGTACAAGCTAGCAGTGTAGTAGAATGGTATCACTGCATACCCTGCTTTTTCTCTGAGACTTTGGGGTAACATTACCCCACTAAAGGGTGGGAGAATAAAGACCAAAGAAGTTAAGACAAAGTTCATAGTTGTAAACCCTCAATCCATCAGCAAGATATGGTCCCAACAGATGGCTCATATTTGAATAGCAGAGGTAACATGGTTTCTTATTTGCATTCATTCTCTCTCTAAAGCTCAAAGACAATGGTGTTTAGTATACAGTTCCCAGCACTGGCTATCAAGTACACTGGGAATATGGAGGCTCAATTCTGGGCAGAAAGAAGGTATGGCCCCCGGAAACCAGCACAAGACCACTGTAATCAACAAAAAGAAGTACAACACACATTGAAAAAGAGCAAGACTCAGAAATTACAAAAGAGATTCAGAGTGTATCCAGGTTGAGGAGGGCCATGGAGAGATTATTAAAAAGAGTATCAACTTAGTTATGATTGTTTCACTTGCATCCTAAGAAGTATATATCATTAATCCTACTAAATTAGTTAATTAATTGTAGTTTTATTTTTATATAGTATTTGGAATGAAAACCAAGGCTTTGTACACACTGGGCAAGTCCTTTACCAGTGAACTACGTCCTCAGTCTCATTCATTCCATTTTAGAGTTGAATAACTCATGGCTTAGAGTTCAAGAAATTTTCCCAAGGAAATACCCTTCCTAAGTGATGAAACCAGAATATGAGCCTCATTCCATTGAGTGGACAGATAGTGTCTGTCAACTATGCCACACTATGATTAAATTAAGGCAATAGTACCAAGGGGAAATTCCAAAACTATTCATGTTGCACTCATCACTGACTTTCAAGTTGTTTTGTGGATCTCTGTGCAGTAAAGAGTTAGCATAACGGGCCTCAATACCATCTTACAAAGGGCTTGATTACATGATTGGTCCTTAGAGTCTGAGGATGTAAGAGAGACTTCTATGTACTCCCAGAAATGCGGCCTTCTTTGTCCATTCTCAATCTTGGTCAGTAGCATAAAGATTCATGATTACCATGTCTGAGAAGTATTTGTCTAGCTCCACCTTAGTCATTCCTCAACACTCAGTTTATATGTTATATTGCCTATCTTCCTTAAACACAAGTCCAGCATCAACACACTTCATCTTCAGCATTTTGTTACATATTTTGTGTATACTTTTCTCCATCATTTGAACTGGATGTCTTCAGAGATTAGGGACACATTCTATCAATCTTTGTATTCCTACTGCATCATAAATGGCTGTCACATAGTATTTTAGGTGAATAAGCTGAATAATAAAATAAATGGATAAATGAATTTCAGATAAAGGAAGATGCTTCATTTTCAATTTTTTTCTTTTAGCAATAGCAAAGAATTTTTCACTTAGAACTTTCATTGAATGTTATAGTGAATATTGCCTTTGGTGTCAGTTTTGTAAGATATGCAGTAGGGAAATGACAAGTATTCAATATCTTTAGGGTTTTAATAATCACTAATTGCTTTGGATGGACCAAAGTAAGCCAAGAAATGTTGTTAAAGAAAACAGTGGCTTCTTCAAGATACTTCCTCGAACATTCAATTATGTAAAACTACTTTGGAGATTAAAACAGGATGCCAAAATTCACTTTGAGGATTCTTTAAGCTATTTTTTTTAAACATTTAAATGTGTTTTTTAAAATTTTATTTTAAAGAGTAAAACTAAACATAAAACAGAACAAAGCAGATCAGAAGAAAACAATGTAAGTAACACAGATTTCAAAGCAAGACATCAGGAGATCATCACTGTATATCATATTGTCTCTTGTTTTCTTCAAAATAGTTGTCCATATCTTCACACACAATGAATTCATACAAAACAAAATAGTATTAAACTGATCAGAAGAGAATGATGGAGGACTTATGGGCCTTCAAAACCAGACAATAGTGAAATCAACATAATGTCTCCCATTCTCTTCATGTATCCATATCTTCATGTCCATATCTTCATGTATGTTGAAATTAAACAATACAAAACAGACTAAAATCACTCTGAACAAAGAATAATACTATTGCTAGACTTGACAGCATGATGCTACGGAATCAGCACTGGGTACCATAGTGTCTCTTTTTCTTCAAAGTAGCTGTTCATTTCACCATACATTATATAATCGATTCTCATAAACTATTTAGGAGAAGTTCTATGCATGTATGAGTCTCTACATGCATACTTATCCTTTCTGTATTAGGCAGAAAAACAAAACAAAACAAAATTCCTAGAAAAGCATGAAAAAAAAAGACAAATAAATAACAATGGCAAAGAGGCCCAAACATAGACAATATAGATCTTCCTAACAAGGTGATAGGAGCATAACTAGGGTTGTTATTTTACATAATGATCTTCAAGAGTTCCTCAGATCACCATACAATAACATGCACAATTGTTCCAATCCTATGAATGCTAACTTTTTGTTTTAAGAACTTATAGAATTTGTAGCACAATCATCTTAGTTATCCTGTGTTTATATAATTTTAGATATTTTTTCTCTTCTATTCCTTTTTCTTTTTCCTCATTTTCCCTGAGATATTATCTTTCCCATTTAAGCAGATTCTTATCCTTTCACTGTAATTATTGAGTTTTTTGTATCTTATGTACTCTTGCCATTTCTTACAGGGGATACTATATAGTATTTATATGTGTGAGTTTGATTTATTTCACTGATGAGTATGGTCTCGAGTTGCATCCATTTACTTATAAGTATCTCAGTGTGATCATTCTTTATAGCTGAGTAGTACTCCGTTGTATAAAAATATCACATCTTTTTTATCCATTCCTCAGTTGATGGGCATTTAGGTTGTTTCCAGGATCTGCCTATTATAATTGTGCTGCTATAAATGTGGGTGCACATATATCACTGTGGTATGATGTTTTCAGTTCTTCTGGGAATATGCCTAGAAGTAGAATAGCTGGGTCAAATGGGACTTCCAATACCAGCTTTGTGAGGAATCTCCAGACTGACCTCCCCAGCGGTTGCACCAGTCTACACTGCCACCAACAGTGCAGAAGAGTTCCTTTTTCCCCGCAACCTCTCCAGCATTTTTTGTTGGTAGTTTTCTTTATCCTGGCCATTCTTTCTGGAGTGAGGGGAATCACAGTGTGCTTTTAATTTGCATTTCTCTGATGACCAATGATACTGAATATTTTTTCATGTATTTATTTGCCATTTGTATGTCTTCATCTGAGAACTGTGTATTCATCTTAGATGCCCATTTTTGGATTGGATCTTTGAATTTTGGGGATCTGATTTTTAAAAATTCTTTATATGTTCTAGACAGAAATCTTTTGTCTGAGGTACAGTTCACTAAGACTTTTTCCCAATTTGTAAGTTTTCTTTTGACCACATTGGAGATTTCTTTCAACACGCAGAAACTCTTTAATAAGACGTGATCCCAGTTATTGATTCTGGAAAGTATTTCATGTGCAGTTTGATTCTTGTTCATGAATTCTCTACCTACTCCTATATCTTAGAGATTTTTACCTACTTTGTCTTCTAACAGATTTACTGTTTGTGGTTTAATATTTAGATCTTTGATCCATTTAGACTTTAGTACATGGTGATAGGCATGGGGCTAATTTTAGTTTTCAGCATATGGAGAGCCAGTTTTTCTAGCACCATTTATTAAAAAGACTATCTTTCTTCCAGTGGATGTGTTTGGCCGCTTTATCAAAGATAAGGTGGCTGAGTGTGTTTGTATTTGTAGTTGTATCTTGTAATGTGTTCCATTGATCTTCAGGTCTATTTTTATTCCAGTACCATGTTGATTTTATTACAGTAGCTTTGTAGTATAACTTCAAGTCAGGGATTGTGATACCTCCTGCCTTGTCTTTTTTGCTTAGAATTGCCTTTGCTATTCTAGGTCTCTTCTGGTTCCAGATGAATTTTAGGAGTGATTTCTCTAGATCTCTGAGGTATGCTAGTGGTCTTTGATTGGGATTGCATTAAATCTGTATAACGTTTTTGGGAGACTGGCCATTTTCACAAAGTTTGTTCTTCTTATCCATGAACAAGAGATGTCTTTCCATTTTCTGAGGTCCTCTTTGATTTCTTTTTTCAGGGTATTATAGTTTTCTCTAAATAGATCTTTTACATATTTTGTTAAATTGATTCCTAAATATTTCATTTTTTAAGATGCTATCGTGAAGGGCATGGATTCTTTTATTTCTCTCTCAGTGTTTTTGTTGTTAATGTATAGGAAAACTATTGATTTTTGAGTGTTGACTTTGTATACAGCTACCTTACTGAATGTATTTATTATACCTAGGAGTCTTACAAAGGAGTTTTGGGGGTATTCTATGTAGACTATCATATCATCTGTAAATAATAATCATTTAACCTCCTCTTTTCCTATCCTTAGTCCTTTTATTTCTCTCTCTTGTCTAGTTGCTCTGTCTAGTATTTTCAGCTAGCTATCACCACTCCATTGAATAGGAGTGGTGATAAAGGACATCTTTGTCTTGTTTCTCATTTTAGGGTAAAGGCTTTCAGTGTTTGGCCATTAAATATGATGCTGGCTGTTGGTTTGTCATAGATGGCTTTTATCATACTGAGGTAAAGACCATCTATTCCAATTTTCTGTAAGGTTCTTATCATGAATAAGTGTTGGACCATATCAAAAGCTTTTTCTGTGTTTATATGAATGATCATGTGATTCTTATTTTTGGTTCTATTGATATAGTGGATTACATTTATTGATTTTCATATGTTGAACCATCCCTGTATTCCTGGGCTGAGTCCCACTTTGTTGTGGTGTATAATCTTGATGATTTGATGCATTCTGTTTGTCAATATTTTATTACAAATTTTTGCATTATGTTCCTTAGGGAGATTGGCATGTAGTTATTTTTTGGTTGGGTCTTTCTCAGGTTTGGTAACAGAGTAATATTTGGTTCTAGGAATGAATTAGGGAGAATTCCTTTTCAATTTCATTGAAGAGTTTGAGGAGTGTCAGCATTAAATCTTCTTAGAGTGTCTTGTAGAATTCTGAAGTGAATCCATCAGGACCTGGGCTCTTCTTTGTTAAGGATTTAATGACTTTCAATTTCATTAATTGAAATTGGGTTATTCAGCCATTTTACATCTTCCTGACCCAGCTTTGGTAATTCATATGTTTCTAAGAATCTGTCCATTTTTTCTGTGTTATCAAGCCTATGAGAGTAGAGGTTTTCAAAATATGTGTTGATGATCTTCTGTATTTCCACAGGGTCTTTTAGAGATTTCACCCTTTTCATTCCTTATTGCATGAATTTGAGTTTTTTCCTTTCCTTTTTAGAATAAGGTTGGCTAGGGGCTTATCAATTTTATTTATTCTTTCAAAGAACCAACTTTTTGATTCTTTGTTTCTTTGCATTGTTTTCTTAGTCTCTATTGCATTGATTTCTACTCTGATCTTTATAATTTCCTCCCTTCTTTTGGCTTTGGGCTTAACTTGCTCTTCTTTTCCCAAATGTTTGGGGTGTAGCATTGCATTGTTAATTTGTGTTTGTTCTGTTTGCCTGATGTGGGAGTTCACCACAATAAATTTTCCTCTGAGGACTGCTTTCATTGCATCCCACAGTTCCAGTAAATTGTATTTGTATTTTCATTTGCTTGTAGACATTGTTTAATTTTTTCTTTAATTTCCTCTGTGAGTACTGATTGTTCAGGAGTGGATTATTCA
>PVJX010044417.1:0-13196 GCA_004027295.1 Dolichotis patagonum
CCCCAGGACCTCATATTCGAGCGTTTTTTTTTCACTTTAGTTTCTTCGTGGGTTGTGAGAGTCTATCTCTCTCTGTTTGGGTCTCTCCAGGGTGTTTTATTCTGGCATTTGAGCTGTCTCTCTTAGAGAGGGTCTCTCTCCTGCTACCTACCAGTCTGCCATCTTGTCTCTTCCTCACTCAGAGCATTTTTTCATATCTGCTTTTATTGTATAGTTTCTTGTCACTAAGTTTGATCATTGTGTTAGCTGTCTTTTACTGTGCCAAAATACTAGATAATTAAAAGGAAGAAAGTGTATTTTAGCTTATAGTTTCAAAGTCCATGATATGTGACCCTGTTGTCTTGAGGTTGTGGTGGCACGGGGCATCCTGGTGAGAGTGTGTTGACTGAATAGACTTGCTTACCTCATGTCTGTGAGGAAGCAAAAAGAGAATGAGAAATGGGGCTGTGATTGCAGTGTCCTCATTAAGAATGTGCCCCAGTGACCTAACTTCTCCCAGGTTGAACACTAAGCCTCAAACACACAAGTCTTTAGGGAATGTTCAAACTATAACTCATCAATCAGTAACAGATTCAGAAACAACATTTAATGTAATAGACCAAAAGTAGCATTTATTGAACATATTATTGAACATGTTAACCAAGGACTATACTGGCTGCTTTAATATAACTTTAATATAAAGTTGTTCTTGTAATCCTTAAAGCTATTCTAAGAAACAGTTATCTTCCTCAATGGACAGATTCCCATCTTAAGGATTTTTTACCTTCCCCACCTACCTCACACTGCCTCAATAGTACATGCTTATACCTTTATCATAATTTCTTTTCAGACATGGTATTCAAAAGCATTTGATGTTTTTAGCCTTGTTTTAAATTCTCTATAGTAGAGGAAATAAATATAATGGTCTTAAAAGGCAGAATAATCACTTCCTACTCTGTTCTATGTATGAACAGTTGTATCAGTTTGCTATGATTATCTGGGTATCAGTGAGTTGTATAATCAAGTATATTTTATGTGAAAAGCTTTTCTCTGATGTCCTTTTCAGTATTATTTTCATTTTTCTTTTACTCTAATTTAAGGCCTTGTCTCAGTTCTTACAGAATTTCCTTTTTTTACTACCATGTAAATTAACTGAGTATGATTTATATTTAATTTGATTAGAAATTTAAGTGCATTTAACTTTAAAACTCAGTCAAGCTGGGTTACTACGTATGTAAAGAGGAAAGTGAAACGCTCATGTATATAAATAACTTGATAGTGCAAAGTACAGCCTGTAAAACCTTAACAGTCTTTGTTGGAAGATGTTACAGTTTAACTTACAGAAGTTAATATAGACAGTGTTAAAATGTGGAAGTTTATTTAGCTAAGAAATTTGGTAAAATGTAATTTTTTTCCCTTACATTGTTTCTTTAGGGTACGCTTTGTAATTACTATGTTACAATCTAATTTAAATAACTTTTCTTTCATTAGAATGTGGAACATGCTCCAGAAGCATTCAAGAAGTGGCTGAAAGAGGAAAGAAAAAGGTGCCACTGCTTATCAGAAAACAAAACATGGGAAATACAACTACCAAATTCCGAAAAGCACTCATCAATGGTGATGAAAATCTGGCTTGCCAAATATATGAAAACAATCCTCAGCTGAAAGAATCCCTTGATCCAAATACATCTTATGGGGAGCCCTACCAGCACAATACTCCATTACACTATGCTGCTAGACATGGAATGAATAGAATATTAGGGTAAGTATTGTTATAAACAATTTTGATGCCAAGTTGGTGAAAGGAGAAGACAGCTATGGTCTTTGAAAATAGACATATGTATATGTCATATATATTGTGTGAGCTAAACTTTATAAAACTAAATATACCTAAATTATTTGCTGTGATCTTCCTTATGATTTGGTATGATTTTCTTTATTGTACCCAAGTTAAACCAAAAAATTTAATAGTTTGGTTCACATATTCTTTCTGTTATTATTATATTTTGAGCTGTGGTGTGTTTCAAAGTGTGAATGAAATAATAGTGTTTAGTTTACTAAATGCTAGTATTTAGTTTACATTTCAGTTGTAAAAAAGTATCCCCAAAATTATAAGGAATAGTGCCAAAAGCAAAATTCTAAGCTCTGCCTAGCTATTTTAACTTGAAAAACAGATGTATTTGCTTTGTCTATTTATGATCAGGTGTTAAATTTTATTCTTTTAGTAGGTCCAATTATTTAGAAAGTCTCTCTACCCCTCTATTTTCCTCTCTCTCCATTGCTTTCTTTTTGTGGTACTGGAAATTGAACCCAGGGCCTTCACACTAATTAACATCCCCAGCCTTTTACTTTTTTATTCTGAGACAAGGTCTTACTCAATTGCTAAATGCTCAGGCTGAGCTTAAACTTGCTATCCTCCTGCCTCAGCCCCTCAGAGTGCTGAGATTACAAGACTGTGCCAGCAAGCACAGCTAAAAAAGACCTGTCTAAAGGCAAAATAAAAGGAACAAAGAATGCAACAGTAGTCCTAAAACATCTCCAAGTTGGTTATGTAGTTATGAAAGTCTGATGTTAGAAGAGAAATACTTCTTGACTTAAACACTGAAATATAATACTTAAATTAGTATTGAAAGCTCTTTAGAACTTGACAAAAACATTTTAAACTTTTTAATGCCTCTTCTCTGTATACATTGTTGTTCAAATTATGCTGCTCCTTCTGGAACCCCCAGAAAATACGTGCTGAGTATTCTGTTTGCTTGTCTATGCTGTTGTCTGTACCGGGAGTGTCCTCCTTCTTGCTCTTCACCCTTTTCTTTCTATCTAAATGTTGCGCTTTCTTTAAGGTCTTGGACATGGTATATCTATCTTCTTATGTTGTCACAACCCATAAGAACCTCATTTTTTTTAACTTCTATGACCTTTTTATTAGCATCACTGATTTATTATACACTACCTCCTTGTATTTTACAACTTTTATATGCCTTCTCTCTGCTTACCTGTATAATAACTTTTATATATATATAATAACTTTTTAAAGATTGCTTTTTATACTTCTAACACCTAGTATAGTGTCTTAGGTAGAGTAAATAGAACTTTTTTGAAACCATTATACAAGGAAATATCTTTATGAGTAGTATTTGGTTTTGGTTTTATATTTTTGAGACAGGATCTTGCTATGTAATTCAGGCTGGTCTTGAATTTGTAGTGATCCTCCTTCCTCAGCCTCCTGAGTGCTGGAATTACAGGCATGTATAACCACAGCCCAGCTATGAGCAGTATTTGTGCATGTAAAAAAATTTCATAAATAATTTAGGTCATCTGGGCCTATGACTTTATCAAGTATATTTTGACTTATATAGATATTGCTGTTATCTCATTTTTGTATTTATTTTTAATTATCATTTATCTGTTTAGATACCAGTGGAGAACTCATCTTTAATTTAGCTAATTTGAAATTTTCTCTTTTTACACCCAAAACTGAGTCCTTGTGTTAATAAAAGTGATGCATTGTGCTCATATAACAATGTAATATAGTAATGGTAAATATCTACTGAGGGTTTACTGTTTTCTAGTGCTCTACATGTATTACCTTGGCTAATCCGCATTACAGTTCTCTGAGATAGTTTATTGTATGCATCCTACAGATGAGAAAACTGAAGTACCATAAGGGTGAGTAACTTGTCAAAACTCTCAAAGCTTGTGAGTGGCACAGCTAGTTGCCCTGGCAGATGACTGCAGGCTTGGAGCTCTGAAACAAGACTTACCACATAGAGATCAATTGTTGTGTCATGGCTGCATCAGCTACTTGTTAGAAAGGCAAATTAACTTACTAGTCACTCTCACCTTCACAGACCTTGTAGGATAGTCAGTTAATGTTATGATGTATATATTATGCTAATGTATAATATACTGTTAATGATCTTCATTAGTTTTTGTATCTAAGTCCTACATTCAAATCATCTTTAAGTTACTCTTTTACTTAACCAAACCTACCAAGTTCACTAAGTGTTGTCTCTTAGATTTACTTCTTTTCATTCCCATTCCCCCAAACTTAATATCTCTTTTATAAACTTAATTCACTCAACTAACTGTTCCCAATAAAAATAACTGGCCCATAATTTTTTTTGCCAGTCTGTTCTGCTTCCAAACTTAAAAATTTCATTATAGATTAATTGTCCTAAAGCATAACTTTTTAATTTTCCTTCTGTCATGAGAAACTTATAACAATACCCTATTGTCTGTACTATTCTGCTTAGCTTCCAAAACTTCTTACACCTGCCCACATTCTTTGAATTGGCCTAATCTTTCAATACTTTCCAACATTATCTTGTCAGATTGCTTGACTTCCTTCTTGTTTTCCTCATCGTTAGGAATTCATCCTTCCTGTCGTTCGTGTTGTTTTTCAATTTTCAAATGTCTTCTTTCTAATTGCTTGTCCTTTAAGTCCTAATTTGGTTTCTGCCTTGTTTATGAATTCATTCCCAAGTACTTGAACTTGAAGTACACTTCTGTTCTCCAGAATTCCCCACAGTTTACACTTAAAACCATACCAGGGATCGAACTCACGACCTCACCCTTGCGAGGCCACTGCTTATACCACTGAGCTAAATCCCCGGCCCTTTAACCTCTTACTATTTAATACCCCAGTAATAGTTAATGTCAAATCATATGATTAATTAAAACTTTGTTTAGAGTGTAAAACATATTTAAATGCTACATTTGTAGTATAACTTACAAATATACTTTATAAATTGGAAAATACTATATAAGAAAATCATTTAGATCTAGGTGTTATGGTACATGGCTATACTCCAAGCTACTCGGGAGGCTGAGGTAAAAGGATCACTTAAGTTCATGATTCAGGACCAGCCTGAGCATCATAGCAAGAACTTGTCTCAAAAGAAAGAAGGAAAAACAAATGTGATTGAAAAAAAGTATTCAACATCTCTGACCATTAGAGAAATGCAAAGCAAAACCACACTGAGATACTGTCTTACTCTAGAGAGAATGTGTGTCATCAAGAAATCAATCATAACAAATGTTGTTATGACTGGAGGAGGAAAAAAGAACACTTCTACATTGTTGGTACAAATGTACAACAATGTACCAATGGTACAACAAATATACCAACACTATAAAGAATCTTCAAAAAAACTAAAACTAAAAATTCCATTCAACCCAGCTATACGGCTTCAAGAAATCTTCCCAAAAGAGTTAAAGTCATCTTATTACAGTGATACCTTCACACCCATGCATACAGTGATACATACGTATCCATTTTTATAGCATCACAATTTATAATAGCTAAATCTTGGAAACAGCCCATATGCCCATCAGTAGATGAATGGATCAAGAAAATGGAATATTCATACACAATGGAGTATTGTTCTGCCATAAGGAAGAATAAAATTAAGGCATTTGTAGGTAAATGGATGCATCTCGAGACTGTAATATAAAGTGAATGTAAACCAGAATACAAGATTAAATATCAAATGGTTATAAATATAAATAAAGAACAAAATAAAGGATAGAGATAATAGGAGGTAGGAAGATCTTTTTCAAATGAAGAGAGAAATGATACAGAAAGATAAAGTCAGGAAAGGATAAAGGATTTTAAAAAATAAGCTAATGAAAATAGAGATTTTCAAATGAGAAAGTGAACAAGAGTTGGAAGAGATCTGGGAGGGATGGAGAAAAGGAAAAAAAAAGAATTAAGGTGTGTTATGTACACGTACAAACTCCCCAAGATAAATGTGATCATTATGTACTCTACGCATGTATTAATAAGAAAATTCCTTGAAAAGAAAAAGAAATGTTACCACTCCTACTTATCACTCATTCATACAAAAAGAAAACCATTTAGTCTTGTCATCTTAAAATGTATTCTGAGAATTCCTAGATTCTAAGACTTTCAAAAAGTATGTGAGGTCAAAACTATTTTTATAATAATACTAAGATGTGATTTGCCTTTTAGTAGTGTTGGCATTTGTGCTAACAGTACAAAAAACAGTTAAATTGATGGCACTTTAAAAACCAAGACAGTGGCAACAAGCTATTCCATATTTATCCCATAGGGACCTGCACTTTAAAAAGTGAAGCCAATTTCACTTAAAAATGTCTCTATGAAAATTGTTCATTTTAATTAATCTCCATCATTGAATACATTTTCTTTTTAGTATTCTGTGTGACATCTATGAAGTATGCGAAGCAGTGCTACATAGCAAAGTATTATGATAATTCAGAGAAGCACTTGTGATATTTGAGTTGTAAGTTCAACCAATTTTTTCATCAAACACTACTTTATATCCAGCTACAACTGTAAAAATGATGGTTTTTTCAGACATTTGGCTGACATCTTAATGAGAATGGTCAAGTCTCACTTTAAGGAAAACAACTGCTATATTTGTTAATGGTAGATTTTGAAGTTTCAAACAGTTTACAGTTTTGGAAAACTTGTATTCACTACCTTTATTTATTTTTTTAATTTTAAAGAGGGTAAAACTAAATAGAACAAAGAAGATCAGAAGAAAACAATGTAAGTGACGCAGATTTCAAAGCAAGACAATAAGAGATCTATGGTGGCTGCCATAATGTCTCTTGTTTCCTTCTAAATAGTTGTCTATGTCTTGTCTGTATCAATGAATTCATACAAAACACAATAGTATAAAACTAATCAGAACAGAGTAATGAAATGCATTACAGGCCTTTAAAACCAGACAACAAGAAAATGAACAAGGGCTACCGTACTGTCTCTTGTTCTCTTCAAAATAGCTGTCCATACCTTAATGTATGTCTTAATGTATGTATGTTTAATGAAATTAAACAATTCAAAACAGACTAAAAACCACTCTGAACAAAGAATAAAAGTATTACTGGGTTTCACAGCATGACGATTCCGAATCAGCAATGGATACCATAATGTCTCTTTTTCTTTAAAGTAGCTGTTCATTTCATCACGTGTATTCACTACCTTTTGATTTAACAACTTTCCAGTACTTACTTTTCTGATTAGATTGATATAAACTAATGTAAGTTTGTAGTTTGCATTATGTAATGAAATGTGTCAACATCTAGAAGGTCTACATAACTTAATATTTTTCAGAAGATCAGTGTATGTTTTAAAAAACACTATGCATAGGTAAAAGATTTATTCAGAAAGCATAGGCTAGACCTGGGTATGTTAATGTTACAAAAAGTTCACTGATAGCAGGACTCAGTGGTACATCCCTGTAATCCTAGTTACTCGTCAGGCTGAAGCAGGAAGATTGCAAGTTCGAGCAACCTAATGAAAACCTGTCTCAAAATTTAAGACAAAAAGAAAGCACTTTCCCTGGTTTAATGTCCATTTCCAACACCAGTGGAGGGGGCTGCTTCCTACCTACCTACTCTTGCCTAAGATTAAGAGCTTTAAATTAAAAATCGCTCACTTCAGAAGTCTTCTTTCTAATGCTGCTCCTTCAGGTGTCTGGGGTATTTATTGTGTTTTTCTCACCCACAGTCAAATATTAAAGTATATGTTGATACAGAACATAGATAACTAGCCCAACTGCATGGTGTGTGGACTTTGGTTATGACTGTAGCTCACATAAACCAGTACCTAAGTATAGTAGGTTGTTGTTAAATGTTGTTTTGGAAATGGACACACTGTGGGAGTAAAAATGGTTCTCCTCAAGTTCAAAAGCAAAGTCTCAGACAATTTCTACTCATATTTATATGTTGATTTTTTTATTCACTCATTTTATTAAACTTATAAGTGTTCCAAAGCTCTTAGTAACCAACAGTAATTTTTAAAATTATAACAGGATCTAATGACCAACAAGTTCAGGGTTTGCTGATCTAGTTAACATTTTTGCTTCTTTTAAGCTAATAATAATGTCTGTTCCCATCATGTTGTTATTCTATTAAGTGAGTATTTCAAAACTTATTTTAAAAGGTAATTGTGTATTGTCTTTTAGTTACCAGTTTGGTTTATTTTTATGATTTGATCGTATACTTTATACTTCACTTTGTACTTTATTTTAAAACTTTAGCCTCCAGTTGTCAAATTTTTTTTCTTATTTGAAGAACATTGACTCATAAGTTCTTTATTAAGACTTTCAAAGTACTGTACTAAAAGTAGAAATTACCTTGCTGCTCCCCTTTCCTAAAAATAATCCTGACTTATTTAATTTATGTATTCCTTTGTCTTTGGAAATTTAGTTAGATGTGTAGATGAAGTCATAGATTATTTTTTTAGCTTTATTGAGGTATAATTGACCAAAATTGTATATATTTTAAGATGTACAATTTGATGCTTTGATATAAAATCAAGTTAATGGGTGTATCTGTTGCCTTATTTTGTTACCGGTATGTGTGGTGAAAATGTTCAAGATCTGTTCTTGATGCAAGTTTCAAGTATACAGTGCTTAATTATTAACTATCATCACTGTCTCAAACACATAATAGAAATTGGATTTTCAGCGTTGAAGTAGAACTTAACTTTTAAATTTATCTTCTGTGTATTTCCAGCTAGGAAAAAAGTGGTTTCATCCTTCCTTTCCATTTTAGGACATTTCTTTTTGGTAGAGATGGAAATCCAAATAAACGGAATGTGCACAATGAAACATCTATGCATTTATTGTGTATGGGACCTCAGATTATGATATCAGAAGGAGCCCTTCATCCTCGTTTAGCACGCCCTGTGGAAGATGATTTCAGAAGAGCAGATTGTCTGCAGATGATCTTAAGATGGAAAGGAGCAAAGCTTGACCAGGGTGAATATGAGAGAGCAGCTATTGATGCTGTTGATAACAAAAAAAACACACCCCTTCACTATGCTGCTGCCTCAGGGATGAAAGCCTGTGTAGAGGTAAGACTTTTCTATTAATATTCTGCACTATAAAATTTGTGTCTTAGTAACATGTAATAATCAGTGTTTGTTTCACTAGTCTTCTTAACAATATCTTTACTACCGTTTTTGTTCCTTTTTTCATCCCAGAAAAATCAAATAATGTTATAACATTATTTTAGATAGGAAAAACTCTACAGCTACTCAGTCAACCTTTGAAATAAAATGCAATTGAGAACAGTTAAAACTTAGCTCACTTCTTCTTGAATGACAATCACCAATTGAGTATGATTGTATTAAAAGTAATAGTTTTAGTAAAGACACTTTCTAGTTTTTGTTGATTTTATTATATATAATTTATACATAATTTGAATATGGCAAATCTTGGCAAGTGGGACCTGTAGTATATTTCTTAGAAGTGATCAGTTCACTAAGCCATGGATAAATATTGATGAATACATTTACTGAAGTCTTTAACACCTGTAAATTTTTTAATACCAAGTACATTTATTAGAAAAAAAAGAAAGTTATGAGATATCCTCATATCTTTGCTTAAGAAATTAAAAAAAGACAGAATAAAACCAAAAATGAATAGAAGAAAATAATAAAGATCCCAAAACACAATCCCTTATCAAAATGCCAATATCATTTTTCATAAAGATTAACATTTTGATTCCTGTAAATTTAAAATGTGAATTTTTTCCCAGTCTGCACTAAAGTGTACCTGAATACTTGCTGTATTACATTTGAATTTTAATATATATTTTACATATAAATATATATAAAATAACTGGGTTAGATACAGTCATTCATGTAACATGGAATCTTAGCTGAGAAATCATACACTATTTAATATCATCCTTACTGTGCATACAACAGAACAGATATTTCTCAGCTATCAGTCAGCATTTGTTCAATCCATGTAAAGCTCATAGATTTAAGATTAGACCACAGAGTATTTTCATTTTTAAAATTGTTTATCTCACCAGGGATATAGTGCAGCAGCACAAGCGCCTACCTGCCAAGCATGAGGCCATGCATTTGATCCCCGGTACCAATAAATAAATTAATTAATAGTGTATCTTTATTGGAAAAGCGATTATCTTAATGAGATTAAAATATAGGCCTGTAAAAATTTAATATTTATTAAATGTTATACTTTAAATTGATCAATGTATCAAATATGAATATATTTTCTTAAAACATTTCTTTAGTATATCCAAAGTATCAATTGTTTTCATGCTAGACCTATTGTGAGCTTGTATTTTGCTTACTTTTGTTACTGTGATACTTGTTACTCTTTAGAATCTTTGTGACTTCATAATTCATGCCTGTATTACCATTGTCCACTAGTTAATGACAGTCAGTAGTAGCCTGAACTGCTTTTTCAAGTATTGCTTTCTAACACTGATTCAGTGTAGGACAAATGTCTTTGAATTTGTGATAGAGGACTAGTAGCAGAATTCCTGAAGCTTTTTATATAAGACTTTCTGGATGTTGTTCTGTGCTCACCTCCTGTAGATTTCCTGCTGTAGTGACTCACCACTATTGATGAAACTGCATCATATTTCTTAAGTGAGTTAGAGCAGAAAATAATTTATTTTGAGGAGAGTAATGATGCATTTAAATTGCAGCTTTAATATCTTGCTTTTAGAATTTCTCAAAAAGCATTGCTTTAGTAGTTGTTGATTCTGAAGTATGTTTACAATAATATGCTTGTTAAATTGTTCAAAAAACCAAGTGTGATGTTTTTACTAAGATTATTTTCTTCAGTCAGTGAAGAAAGTTAGTGCTGTGTTTATTCTTTACTATCTGGAAGGCCTAAAGATTTTCATGAGAGATGTCTGTGTGTGTGTGTGTGTGTGTGTGTGTGTGTGTATGCTCATGTGCCGGCGCATTGCGTGATCTATCAAGCATATCACGTTATGTAAGCCATGCCTCTTGACGAGTATTTTCCTTTTCCTATATTCAGAACAGCACTTTGACTTAATGGAAATCATTCTAGTGAAACTCTGAGAATATGTGTCTTACATTTATTCTGGTATTCATTGACAAATTTTAGCATATTAAATTACCCATATGAAACTTATCTTTAATGCCTTTTACTTGACTATACTCTTACTCAATCTTAAGCCCTTATGTTTATTGTTAATTAAACTAAAGAAGTTTCCTAGGGAAGCATAAATTAACTAATCCTCAGAGGCCTTATTGTGTTTTTTAGTATAAGTTCATGAAATAAACATATTTCAAGGTATAATTCACTGTGTGACTGTGGACCTTCGAACATTAGTTTTCCACTACCTCTAGGTAGTGTCATACTACTTTGATGAACAGGAAAGGTGTAGATTCTACTTGTAAAAATTTGGGTAATAAGTAATTTAATTATGTTTTTCTAAACTTATTTCTCAACCTGGTTGTTTTTTAGTCTTTAACCTCAAGAATAATAGTGATAACTAATATCTATATTATGCCTCCTAACTTTCATAGTGTTCATTGGTATAAAACATAATGTAAAAGTTTGAGGTGTTCATTAATTTTGACCATCTTGTGATGGAAAGAGTACTGGTGTCTTGGACTTCACTGTAACTGACTTGGAGACTATCTGAGTCATTCAACCTCTTGCATGTTTGGGATAAGTAATCTCAGAATTATCCCAGAGACTCCTTTTGTAACTAGTTTTTTTTAGTTTGTGATTGCTTTAAAATATATCCCACTTTAAGCCTTTGTAGATTTTTTCCCCTCAAGGTTAAGACCAATCTGACTTTTAACTCTGAAGGGCTTATATTTATAGAAATACATCTTCTCTGCTTGCAAAAAATGTTTTTTCTTAATGTTTTATAAAGGTAGAATTGATGAAGAGATCACTTGATAATTTCATATATTCATTTAATGATTTAAACAGATAGTTTCCTGTGGCTCATTATTTTAACCATAGAAAGGAAACATTTCTTTTAAACCAATTTTTCTGTCTATGGTGTTGTAGGATATGTATTTGTTTCTGAGACAGGGTCTCACTGTTTATAGTTCAGGGTGGCATTGAACTCACTATGTAGCCCAGGCTGCTGTCAAACTCTTGTTAGGCCTCCTGCTTCGGCACCCCAGATGCTGGGATTATAGGCATGCACCACCATGCCCAGTAGATCCTTCTCCCTATAATTGTGTTCCATAATAAGCACTCCTGTACATACAAAAGCACAACATAAAATTAAAACTCCATAGTCCAAGAGTTCTGGGACACTTTAAGTATGAAGGTGTCATGGGCTGTGTGTAGAATTGCATTGATACAGGCTGTCTATGATAGCTTATCCTGAAGTTTCCCATGGTCTTTTGCTGCCTGCTGAGTCCTCATAACAGACTTTTCAGAAGTCCCTCACATTCAGCATTTCTGAAACTGTATTTAGTCTTTTGTAGTTTCTCCTGATTATCTTATTTCTATTCATGATATTATCATTCTCCCTATACCCTGTCTTCACACATGAACTTACTTTATACTGTTCTTTCTGTACTATTTTTAATTGGATCAAACTAGTACCACTCATTCATTGGTAAACTAAAACTCTCCCTTTTCTCTTTTAGCTAGCCCCTTTTTCATCTGTGTCCTGCTCTCTAAATAACAAGTGCTTTATGTCAGCTGTTTACCTCAGAAGATATTTTAGAATTTCTTTAAACAACACAATCTAGAGTTTCATAAATACTAATTATTCCAAATTATTTATAAGAAAAAGTTCAACGATTTTGTTGTCTTAAAGTTTTTGAAAATTAGAAGTGTTCATATGATAAACATTTTGAAAGGATAAACTGTAAGAAGCTGAATGTGGTGGTACACACCTGTAATTCCAGCACTCAGACTGAGGCAGGAGGATCACCACAAGTTTGTGGCCAACCCAGGCTACATAGTGGGTTCAAGGCCAGCCTGACTTGCATAGTGAGACCCTGTCTTTAACAAAAAAAAAAAAAGATGAACTATAAGAGAAGGTCCTCTAGGGCTGGGGATTTAGCTCAGCGGCATAAGCACCTGACTTGCAAGCACACGGTCATCAGTTCGATCCCCAATACCGATAAAAACAAAAACAAAAAAGAGAGAGAGAGAAGGTCCTCTAATGGTAATTTTTTTTTGAAAGACAATAAAACAAAAGGGGGCAGTACAGAGCAGATCAGAACAGGACAACATAGGCAACACAGTACTTTACATAAGTCAACTGGACATCAACAGTAGCTAACACCGTATCTCTTACTCTGCTATAGTTGAGCATAGTTTCAAATACAATAATATCAAACATAACACAATAGTATAAAGCCATGCATAGAGTGAAAGAATTACAGGGCTTTCTGAACCGAATAACAGAAAATGTTCAATGGGTACTGTAATATCTCATTTTTGATAGAAAAG
>PVJX010044418.1:0-13197 GCA_004027295.1 Dolichotis patagonum
AGGGATAGATGGCGTGTCTGCATACCTGATGAAGAAAAGGCACACCCACAGGAAGCAGCGGCGCAAGCCCACTTTCCTCACTTGTAGGAACATAGTGGGCTGTCGCATTCAACACGGCTGGAAAGAAGGCAATGAGCCGGTGGAGCAGTGGAAGGGCACCGTGCTCGAACAGGTTTCTGTGAAGCCCACACTCTACATCATTAAATATGATGGCAAAGATAGCGTATATGGATTAGAACTACACCGAGATAAAAGAGTTTTAGCGCTAGAGATTCTTCCTGAGAGAGTGCCAGCTCCTCGTATTGATTCACGCTTGGCAGATTCCTTGATTGGGAAAGCAGTGGGGCATGTGTTTGAAGGCGAGCACGGTACAAAAGATGAGTGGAAGGGTATGGTACTGGCGCGAGCTCCCGTGATGGATACTTGGTTTTATATCACCTATGAGAAAGATCCAGTCCTTTATATGTACACCTTGCTGGATGACTACAAAGAAGGTGACCTTCGAATCATTCCAGATTCCAGCTACTATTTTCCTACAGCAGAACGGGAGCCTGGAGAAGTGATCGACAGCCTCGTGGGCAAGCAGGTGGAGCACGCCAAAGATGATGGGTCCAAGAGAACTGGCATTTTCATCCATCAAGTGGTGGCCAAGCCATCTGTTTACTTTATTAAGTTTGATGACGATATTCACATTTATGTCTATGGTTTGGTGAAAACCCCGTAAGTTTTTTGTGCTCTTTACAAAAGTTGTGGAGTTATTAGATGTAAAATATTTTGTGTTCTCATAATTGCAAACTTTGAGAACAGTTTTGACTCAAAAATTCAGGAAAGTGGGTAAATATTATTGTGCCTCCAAATTTTACATTGTCTAGTTCCACAGTTTTGGCCCAATGTACTGTGATAATTTTGATATTTACTCTGTAATTGAAATTTTTAATTGGGCCCTGATAGAAAAATAAAGTGCAACCATTGGAACAGTGCAAAAGTAAATCAACCTCGCACCATGTCCTTCTTCCTTTCTTTTTCCTTGCCTCTTTTTCTTCCAAGGTAACAAGTGTCAAAAACATTATCTTTTTCTGTCCTCAAGATTTGTTGCAGTATTTTCTCTAAAAATCACAAGTTGCAAGCATTTATCTAATTGCTTTTCCAACTTTGCATACAGATAACATCCTTCCAGACTAATTGATACAATTCATCTGTGTCTACCACTATCTTTCACTCTTACTCTCTTGCTTAGTGTTTCATACATAGTACATATAAGGTGCCAAAACAGTATTCAACCATTCTGTTACTAATGGTCATTTATTTCCTTTTTTTCTTGTAACATTGCCAAAATATACTGGTCCTTTTATTTCTGTAGGTTAGAGTCTCAGAAATGCAAAATAGGCACATGTTTAATTTTAATAACCATTATAATGGTACTCATAATGAATTCAAGTCCCCATGCCAACATCTTCTACAGCAGTCATTAGTGCTTGAAACTCTGAAAGGTGAAAAATTGCATTGCATTCCATGTCACTTTAGTTAGCTTTTACTAGATTTCAATGAATATTTCTTTTTCTATCAGGACATTTCTCTTCTGTGATTTGACAATTATTATCCTTTGTTCATTGATCTATTGAATTGTTGATTTTTCCTTATAAATTTGTAGAAACACCTATTATAAAGTCCAGTTAATTATTTGTAACTCATTATTATTTTTTCATTATATCATTAGTCTTGACTTTATTGATGATATGTTTTACTTTATAATTAAAAAAAAATTAGGTAGACCACTATTTCTTTTATACTTTTTTCTGGTTTCTGTTTTTTCAGATGGATGCCCTTAACTTGTCAGACAAATATTCACCTACATTTTTCTAATCATTTTATTGTTTTTAAAGTTCAAATGTTTCATCCAAAAAATTCTGAATTTTATTGTTACATCATTTAAAATAGAGATCCAACTACACTTTTTGTTTACATTCATTGGCTATCTTATTTGTAACAATTTTCAAATATCTAAACTAGTATGACATATATATAATTATAGTGGCAGATCATAGATTTTAGAATCTGGTAAAGCAAGTCAGTAGTATGCTTTAATCATCTAATTTTTCCTTGACATTTATTCTTAGATATAAAAATTCAGAATATTTTTGACATTGAAAAAGAGCCTGATGTCTTAATTAGATTTGCAGTACATTTCTGCATTTTCATTTTAAGGAATACTTAATATTAACCTTTAACATTCAAGAGTGTTGGTACATCATTGAAAATTTTACCCTCCTTTTAATAATATTCTTCATATCATCTTTACCTGAATTCATTTTATAAGTATTGTATATATATATATATATATATATATATATATATATATATATATATATCAAATTGTTACTTTACTGATTGGACAATTTTCTTTATTTGTAACTTATTTTGGATAATAAAAGCCACCTAAAGAATTTCATATCTTTACCATTTTCCCAAAGGTTTTTTTTATCCTAAATTACAGTAGACTTTTAAAATAAAATGTTTTGGGTTTTCTAGGTATGTAATCATTCTACATGTAACTAGAGATTATTTTATGTCTTCTAATGTTCATACTGATTTTTATTACATTAGCTGATTTCCCCAGAACAGTATTATATAACTATAATGACACACATAATTGTCCTATTTTTATTTTTCATGTAAATGTCTTTAGAATTTCATTCTGGTATGATATTTGCTGTTGGTTATTGATAAATAGTCACTAACATGTTTAGAAGTTTCTACTCTTCCTGTTTTACATAGTATTATTAGAAGAGGCTCCTGGATTTTAACAAATGTCTTTTTACATCTATTGTTAGCATATGTCATTTTTCAGTTTTGAACCAAACATGCATTTCCAAAATAAATTCTACTAGGCCCTGGTGAAATAATCATTTTTTAAACTGCTAGATATTATTTACCAATATTACATTTATTAAAAAATTATTTTATTTGCATTCCAAATTGGAATTAATTTTTATGCTCTGTATATCATTTTTTTAATTAAACTTGTTCTAGCTTTAAAGAATATGACTTGATGAGTTTTTAATCTTTTCCTGTGAACTGAAATAATTTAAGTAACATGAGAATTTTTGTTCTTTAAAAATTATCTAGTAAGAAGCTATAAAACAATTTAATTCTGGTGACACTTTTGATTATAGATGTTTAATAAGTAGTTGAATTTTTTCAGTGGCAATTAGTTTTTTCAAGATTTTTTTAAAAAGAATTATGTATTTTGTGTAAGATTCAGAGTTTCAGGTTGTCTCTATTATCAAACTTGTTGATTGTACTATTCAGATACTGTAAGTCTTCATATATTTTATGCTAATTAGATCTGTCCAATTTTGAAAATTTAATAAAGTCATGAGTTGCAATGATATTTTAAATTTTTGGTATCCTGTTATTCATTTAAAAATCATCACAAAATATAAGAAAGTATAAAATATATGATAAACATCTGTTTACCTACACCTCAAATTTACAAATGTCAACATTTTGGCATGTGTGCTTCACATATAAAGTTATATTTTCCATAAGCCAATTATCCAGTACCTATCCAGTTTTCCAGTATCATACTTCACCTTCTACAGAAGCAATGTCATACATTAGTTGTGAGTCATGCAGTTATTTTATGTATTTATAAAAATATAACCATAACCTATAATAGCATCAATTTTTCTGTTTTCAAAAAAAACAACCTGAATAATCAATTTTAAAACATGTGGATTTTATTTTGGGCTATTTTGGAGGTATCCTTTTCTCTGTGATTGAATTGTGATTTTAAAAAATGGCACATTAAAATGTGAACATTTGTTCACTTTTATTATGCCTGTTACCCAGGGTGACTTGCTCTTAGCCACATCCTTGAGGATTGAATTAAAAAGAGAAGAATTCAGACAGATTTCATATCTTGGCTAGAAGGAGGAATATATGCACCACTTGTCTCTGATTTCTAGTCAGACTCAGACAAGATATTGTTCTTCTATAATATAATATTGGGGTTATTCTACATTCTGATACCCAGAGTGATGCTAATCTTAGCTCTTTTAAAAATTTGAGATATGGCAGTTGAAAAAGCAAAACAAAAATCTTCTTCCCTTAGACAACAACAAATTCTCTCAGAGAGAGAGAAAGAGAGATACATTGTAGATATGGCTATATATATATATATATAGAGAGAGAGAGAGAGAGAGAGAGAGAGATACAGATATAAATACACATACACATGTGTGTGTGTAGTATTATAGACAAATAATATTACTTTCTAGTTCCTGCTTGCACACTGGGCTCCAACTCATGAATTGTATGTTACATTTTTCCTTGATACTGAGCCATTGAGTAAAAGAAAACACTCATCAGTGACCTAGGTTCTAGGATAAAATTATTTTTCACCATATACAAATTGTAGTGCATTAAATTTTTACTTATTAAGTTATTTAATCAGTTAATTTATTCATTAATACTTTTTTACTTGTTATCTTGGAAATTCATAACATTAAGTAACTTTCTTCTTAAAAAAATGACTTTATGGTGTAGTCTACATATGCCTCAACATTATTGGTTAAAAACAACTTGCTTTTAAAAAGCCTTCTGAATTTGTATCAAACTAGAACATGCTCAATTTTAAAACCTAAAACCAAAATAATTTGTTTGAAAGTTTTAAAAATGCCCTATTCTCTTAAAGCCTATATTACAATGGATGAGTGAGGACAACTGTCAAAACTCTTAGACCACTGGCACTCAGTCCTTATTTTGGTTTATAGCAATTTGGGTATATACAAAAACCTATAAATTATTGCAAGGTTTGACTCTAGTTTTTCATTGGCTTTCTAAATTTACTACGTATCACTGTGATGTCAGGAAGAATACAGAGAAAATATACATAGAATACTGTGCTCATTGACAATGTTTTTATCCATAACTTTCTCAGATCCTGAATAAGAACCAAGTTATACTGATCCATGGTGATATTTATATCACACAAGTTAGCTTTGAGTCAGAGGGAGATTCACTCTTGACTGGGCAGTGAATAAAGGTGTCAAAGTCACTGTTGTCTTGAAGTTTTCATCCCATGGGAGGAGACCATCATTCTCTACTCCACTGGACCCTCAGCCTATATTCAGATCTTAAATTTTAACATGATACAGTAGTTCTCTCATATCCTGGCACATAAAGAGATCTTTTCTAGTGGTTCACACACTACTTTAGGAGGAGAAAATGACCAGAAACAAAGTATTGTGCTCCCACATATTAAAACTTGCATCATAGTGGTTTAAAATTGATTCCTATGTCCCTCCACACAGTACTTTATATATGTATACATCAGACTGTGATGATTGCTTTGAAAAACAACAAAGTATGGTAAGTAAAGAGACAGGTTAGGATTTTGGTGGTGTTATTTTACACAATAGACAGAAAAGGCATCATAATTAATTTCACTTGGATGAATACCAGAATAAAGTGAGAGAGAAAATCCTATTACTGATGCTTTAAGAAAAATTGTGACTACTAGAAGTTTCTTGTTTAGAATCAAGTACCAAAATGGAAGTGAGCAAGGAAAAGACTAGAAGAAATGAGGTCAGATACTTAGTTTGGCACCAGAGTTTTGTACCATCTTATGGACTACTGTTAGGAATTTGGATTTAAATTGGAGTGAGATGTAAGTCACTAGTGTTGAGCAGAAATATGACAATTGTCTTTGTAAAATTTATTGAATAATTTGATTTGAAATGTGTCTTTCATCATGTAATAAGTTCACACTTGTGATTGATCAGTTTTGTTCCACTGGGCTATGTGTCTTTTTTCCCTTTGAGAGCCCTTGAGGTTACATTGCCTCTAAAGCATCCATACCCTGGATCTGCCATGTAGATGATGCTAACTTTTGACTTTATTCAGATAAGGATCTTGGAGAGAGAAACTAAAAATGAACATTAATGCTTCCTTAAATCTAAAGCCCTACTGAATGTGTTTTTTTAAATTTCCTATTACTGGAGATAAGAGAGCCTCAAACATGCTGGGTAATTCCTCTAAAACTGAGTTATGTACCCAGCCCTCACTATGTATTCTTGCATGATGTGTTGAGATTTTCAGGAGGCCCAGAAAACTCCAAGTTAGGGAACCTCAGTGTACCACACAGGGGCTGGGAAAGGCCCACCCTGTGACCACAGGCAGATAGGGAGACTAAATGTGCATTGTGGAGCTTGGGAAAGGCCTGCCTAATGGGCCCAGCTAGCCAAAGAGCCTCAGTGAGCCATGTAGAGCCAGAGAAAGGCCTGTCCAGAGACTTCCACTCTCCCAGGGAGATCCGCTCCTGAATGGACAACCAACACCAACTTAGGAAGCAACTGGGACGTTGTATTCAACTATACAAGAGGCATACAGAAAAATGACAAAATGAAGGAGCAAAATGCAACCTCAAACATCCAGCCAATTCCAAACAAGTCCAGATTTGGACATAAAATAAAATGGATGTCACTCACCTTAAATTTTTGAAATTATAGCAGCTGAAGTAAACAAACAATTCCATGAAGCAGTAAAGGAAATCAGATCACAGGTAATCTCCAGGTAAACCAAGAAATGATAAACATAATGAAAGAAATGCTGAGCCAAACTAAAGAAGACATAGTTAAAAAAAACTAGAGGAGCACTGCAAAAAGATGAAAACCTTGAATGAACAATACAGGAAAGAATTAGAATGTGTAAAACACATTCAAGAGATATTCAGGAAATTAGAAATTTCAACAAAATCTGGGAAAACCACTTGAATGAATGTAAAGATAGACTGAGACCCTGATGAGATTACAGATAGTGATCCTTTAAAGAAAAATATTTTTAAAAGCACAAGAAATCAGAAATAAAAATTCAGCAGTTGTAAGACAAAGCAAAGAAAAACAGTATGAGTTTGACAGGTGTAAATGAAAAAGGAGTCAAAATGATTCATATAAAAAGACTATTTACAGAACTAATAGCAGAAAATTTCCCAACTCTGAGAAAAGAATCTCAACTACAGATAAGTAAGCATATAGAACTCCAATTACCCATAATCAAAATAAATCTGTATTAAACATATAATAATCATGATCCCAGAAACTCATTATAATAACAAAATATTAAAAACTATTAAAGAAACAAATAGCATATAAAGGAAAGCCCATCATTATCACAACAGATTTCTCAGCACAAACAATCAAGTCAAGAAGAGCATGGAGTGAAGTATTTCAAGTCATAAAAGAAAATAACTTCCAACCCAGATTGATGTACCCTGAAAAACTATGTTTCAAATTTGATAGAGAAATAAGACATTTACATGGCAACAATGACGAACCTCATGACCATCAAACCAGCCATACAAAGAATAATAAAAGGTATTCTAGATAGACATAAAAATGACTATGATTTCAAGAACAACAACAGAAAAACCAAAAACCCACCAAGCAGGGAAAACAGAGAAAAAGGTAAAGAACCAACAGCACAAACATAACATGACAGAGATAAGCCAATATATACTAGTTATAACCATTAATGTAAATGACTTCAAATTACCAATTAAAAGAAATAGACTGACAGACTGGGTCAATAAACTTTTTCCAACCGTATGCTGTGTACAAGAAACCCAACTAACTCAAAAGGAAATTCACAGACTGAAGGTCAAAAGATGGAAAACAACACTTTGTGCAACAGAAATCCAGGAAAAATCATGGGTAGCTATTCAATTTCCAGACAAGGTGAACATCAAACTAAGAGTTATCTAAAGAGACATAGACGGTCACTATATACTAGCGAGGGGAAAAGCTTAGGAGGAGGAGATAACAATCTTAAATATATATGCACCAAATACAGGAGCACACAGCTACATAAGACAAATATTAATAAATATAAAAATCAAATATGAAATAATAAAATTGTAATGAGAGACCTTAACACCTCATTATATCAAAGAGACATATCAACTAGACAAAAATTAGCTAAGAAATAATAGAATTGAATTAAATTTGTAAACAAATGGAATTAGTAGATGTGTTCAGAGTATTCCATCCAACAACAACAAAATACACATCCTTCTTGGCTGCACAAGATATATTTTCTAAAATAGATCATATACCAGCCCATAGAACATGCTGAAGAAAATGGAAAGTAATCAAAATTATCCCATGCATAATATCTGACCATTGTGCCATGAAATAAAAAATTAATGAAGGGGAAAAGTCAGAGGTGTACATTCCAGCTTTTGAGCTTCTGGGGAGCTACTGGGACACTGGACTGGGTCCAGCAGACTGCAGGGCCTCAGTCAACTATGTTCAGTGGCCTGGTTTCAGTCCAGGAGGTAGGAATGTTCCATGAGGACTCTGGGCTCAATTGAGCTGGCCTGGGGACAGCTTGAGACCAGCACTGCCAGATGCTGAGTTCATATCCACACCCATAGGACAGGGATTGTGCCTGGGGGCTTTGCTGGCCCCAGTTCTTCATGTCCAGCTTCTATATCTCAATTAAGAGAGCCAAGAATCTGCAGAGGGGTGGATTTTGCCCCAGGTGAGATCCAGGGACATACGTTCTGGCTTTTGAGTTTCTGGGGAGTGACTGGGATGCTGGACTGGGTCCAGCAGATTGCAGGGCCTCAGTCAACCATGCTCAGAGGTCTTGTTTCAGTCCAGGAGGCAGAAACATTGCACGAGGACTCTGGGCTCAATTGGGCTGGCCTATGGACAGCTTGAGATCAGTGCTGCCTGTGGTTGAGTTCATATACAGACAACTAGGACAGAGGATTGAGCCACAGGCTTTTCTCTGGCACCAGTTCTCCACACCCTGCTTCTGCCTCCCAATATAGGGAGCCAAGTACCTGCAGAGGAGCTGAGACTGCTCAAGTAGCTGAGGGTGCAGTAGGAGATTTGCAACACACCCAGAGGAAGCTTTGGAACACCACTCAAAGCAAAGAAATAAAGAAAAATGACAAAAGGAAAGAAAAAATGCAGACTCAAATCACCAGCCCATCCCAAGAAAGCCTGGGAACCATGTACATAGAAGAAAATAGAAGCCATACACCTGAAATGACTGAAATTATATCAACTGAAATAAGCAACTAGCAAAAGTTATGGAGAAATTCAACTTAGAAATAATCCCAGGTAAAAGAAGAAATGATAAAAGTAGAGAAAGTAATAGTGAACACATCTAGTGAAGACACACCTAAAAAATTAGAGGAACAAAGTAAACAGAATCCCTGAATGAACACTATAAGAAACAAGCAGAATACATAAAGCAGATTCAAAGAGATATACAGGAAATCAAAAATGCTATTGAAAGCTATAAAAACTTCCTCAATGAAAGTGAAGATAGAATTTCAGACCTCAAAGGTAAGACCACAGCTACTAAACAGGAAATGAAAGATCTTTTGAGTTTCTGAGGAGATAAAAATAACAAAGAATCAGGAAATAGCAATTCAACAGCTACAAGATGAAGCAAAGAAAGATAACATAAGATTAATAGGGATAAATGAAAAAGAAGGGGACAGCCCAAATGATATCAAGAGGATGTTTACAGAAGTAATAGCTGAAAACTTCTCAAATATGAGAATGGAAACTGACATTTGGATTAGTGAAGCATATAGAACTCCAAATAGCCATAACCAAAATAAAACTGCATCCAGACACATAATAATCACCATCCAAGAAACCCACCATAAGAACAGAATACTAAAAGAGGTTAGAGAGAAAAGAGAGATCACCTATATAGGAAAATCTATCAGAATCACAGCACACTTCTCAACACAAAGAATGAAGTCAAGAAGAGCATGGAATGAAGTATTTCAGATGGTAAAGGAAAACCACTTCCAACCCAGATTGATGTACCCTGCAAAACTGTCTTTCAAAATGGATGGAGAAATAAGATACTTCCATGACAAAGAACAATGGAAGAACTTCATGAATACAAAATGAACCTTACAAAGAGTACTGAAAGACATTATATATACACATGGGATAAAACCACCAAGCAAGGCAGACAATTAAATAGAATGGAAAGCTAAAGATACAACAGCAGAAAGATAACATGTCAACAATAAACCAATATACAACAGTTGTAACTATTAATGTAAATGGCTTCAACTCACCAATCAAAAGAAACAGACTGGAAGAATGGATCAAGGAACAACATCCAACAATATGCTGTCTACAAGAAACCCATCTTACCCAAAAGTAACACATAGACTGAAAATCAAAGGATGGAAAACAATACTTCATGTAACAGGAAACCAAAAAAAAGTGGGAGTAGCAATCCTGTTTGCAGACAATGTGAATTTCAAACCAAGAATGGTCCAAAGAGATAAACAAGGTCACTACATACTATTTAGGAGAAAGCTTCAAGAGGAAGAGATAACAATCTTAAATATATATCCACCAAATTACAGAGCACCCAGCTATACAAACCAAATATTAACAGAAATGAAAAGTCAAATAAGCAATAGCACAATTATATCAGGAGATTTTAACATGCCATTCACACAGAGGGACAGATCAACTAGACAGAAAATCAGCAGAGAAATAAGGGAACTGAATCACACCGGTGAACAAATGGACTTGATAGATGTATATAGAGTTTACCATGCAACAACATCAGAATATACCTTCTTCTCAGCAGTACATGGGACATTCTCTAAAATAGACCATATACTAGCCCACAAAATATATTTAAGTAAATGCAAAAGAATTGAAATTATCCCATGCATGTTATCAGATTATAGTGCAATGAAATTAGAAATTAATGATAAAACTAACTGCAAAAACCTCACAAACACATGGAAAATGAGTAATACACCCTTGAGCAACCAGTGGGTCATGGAGGAAATCAAAGAAGAAATTAAAAAATATCTACAAGCAAATGAAAATGCAAACACATCTTACCAGTAGTTGTGGGATGCAATGAAAGCAGTCCTAAGAGGAAAATTTATTGCACTGAGTTCCCACATCAGGAAGACAGAATGAACACAAATAAACAACCTGATGCTACAACTCAAATGTCCAGAAAAAGAAGAGCAAGCCAAGTGCAAAGCCAAAAGAAGGGAGGAAATTATAAGGATTAGAGCACAAATTAATGCAATAGAGACTAAGAAAACAGTACAAGGGATCAATGAATCAGAGTTGGTTCTTTGAAAGAATAAATAAAATTGATAAGCCCCTGGCCAACCTTATTTAAAAAGGAAAGAAAAAGCTCAAATTCATGAAATAAGGAATGAAAAAGCTGAAATTTCTACAGAATCGGTGGAAATACAGAAGATCATCAACACCTATTTTGAAAACCTCTACTCTCATAGGTTCAATAACACTAAAGGCATAGACAGATTCCTAGATACATATGAACTACGAAAGATGGATCAGGAAGATGTAAAACTGCTGAATAACCCAATTTCTATTACTGAAATTGAAAATGTAATTCAGTCCTTGCCTACAAAGAAGAGTCCAGGCCCAGATGGATTCACTGCAGAATTCTACAAAAAATACAAAGAAGACTTAATTCCGACACTCCTGAAACTCTTCAATGAAATGGAAAGGGAAGCAATTCTTCCTACATCATTCCTGGAAGCAAATATTACTCTACTACCAAAACCAGAGAAAGACCCAACTAAAAAAGAGAATTATAGGCCAATCTCCCTAATGAACATACATGCAAAAATTCTCAATAAAATATTAGCAAACAGAATACAGCAAATCATCAAGAAGATTATTCACCCTGAACAAATGGGTCCATCCCAGGAATGCAGGGATAGTTCAACATACATAAATCAATAAATGTAATCCACCATATCAAAAGAGCCAAAAGGAAGAACCACATGATGCAGAAAAAGCTTTTGATAAGGTCCAACACTCATTCATGATAAGAACCTTACAGAGAATTGGAATAGATGGTCTTTAACTCAATATGATAAAGGTCATCTATGGCAAACCAATAGCCAGTATCATATTAAATGTCCAAAAACTGAAAGCCTTTACCTTAAAATCAGGTACAAGACAAGGATGTCTGTTATCAGTGCTCCTATTCAACATAGCACTGGAAATAATAGCCAGAGCAATTAGACACAAGAGAGAAATAAAAGGAGTTAAGATAGGAAAAGAGGAAGTTAAATTATCATTATTTGCTGATAACATGATACTTTACATAGAAGAATCCCAAAACTCCATTGAAAAACTTGTAGATAAAATAAATAAATTCAGCAATGTAGCTGGATACACAGTCAACATTCAAAAATCAATAGCATTCCTATGCACTAACAACAAAAATACTGAGAGAGAAGTAAGAGAAGCCACACCCTTCACACTAGCATCCAAAAAAATGAAATACTTAGGAATTAATCTCATGAAAGAAGTAAAAGAGCTATAAAAGGAAAATTATAATACCCTGAAAAAGGAAATCGAAGAGGACCTCAGAAAATGGAAAGACATCCCCTGTTCATGGATAGGAAGAAAAACATTGTGAAAATGGCCATTCTCCAAAAAGTACTATACAGATTCAATGCAATCCCAATCAAAATGCCACTAACATACCTCATAGATCTAGAGAAATCACTCCTAAAATTCATCTGGAACCAGAAGAGACCTAGAATAGCAAAGGCAAGGCAGGAGGCAAGGCAAGGCAGGAGGCATCACAATCCCTGATTTGAAATTATAATACAAATCTACAGTAATAAAATCAACATGGTACTGGAATAAAAACAGACCTGAAGAGCAATGGAATAGATTGGAAGATACAACCACAATCACAAACTGACTCAACCACCTTATCTTTGATAAAGGGGCAAAACATGTTCACTGGAAGAATGACAGTCTCTTCAACAAATGGTGCTGGAAAAATTGGCTATCCATATGCAGAAGACTAAAACTAGACCCATGTCTAGCACCATGTACTAGACTAAAATCTAAGTGGATCAAAGATCTAAATATTAAAACAGAAACACTAAATCTGTTGGAAGACAAAGTGGGTAAAAACCTTGCAGATATAGGGGTATGTAGAGAATTCATGAACAAGAATCAAACTGCACGGGAAATACTTCCCAGAATCAATAACTGGGACCACATCTTATTAAAGAGTTTCTGCATGTCAAAAGAGATTTCCAGCAGAGTGAAAAGAAAACCCACAAATTGGGAAAAAATCTTCATGGATTGTCCCTCAGACAAAGGACTTCTGTCTAGAACTTATAAA
>PVJX010044419.1:0-13193 GCA_004027295.1 Dolichotis patagonum
GTGTTCCATGGAGAGACACAAGGAATGAGGATACCATTGTCTCTGAGCCTCTGAATGTGGACTTTGATTCCCTTTTGGGCCTGCAGGCTTATCGGATATTCTAATGTGAATTTATGTCACCTAACTTTGATAGGAAAATTAATGAATGGTAATCTCATAAAGATATTTGATTAGAATCAAGGGAAATCAAATTACCTTGCTATAAAAGGTCAAGATTATTTTTCAGAGCAAGTGATTTTTATGGTTAGAGCAAAAAAACTATATATATAGATATCAATCAACATTGCAAAAAGCCTATCATTTGTTATTTGGAAGGTACCAGGGAAGTTAGTGGCTTCCAATTTGGGCTATGCATTAAAATCATCTTGGAGAACTTGAGACCAAAAAGGACCACATCTAACCAGGTCCACCATTCCAGGGATGGTGAGGCAGTCTGACTTGTGTGAGGCATGGGAATGGGTATTCTTTACATTGAGGGGCAGGTAGAAATAGACCTGTAGCTGAGATTCAGTGATCTTGAGCATAAGAAAATAAATGAGTTTAGAAAGACAGAAAAAAGACTTTCTTAAAAACATAAATATGTACTCCAGTGTATCCTTTTAACAATTAATAGCTAAATGAGGTTAATTTGTCTTCTTTCAAAAAAGAACTGTTTAGTTTTCACAACTAATTAGATAATATTTTCTCTGTTAGAAAGGATATGTCATCTCCTAAACGGTGACAATTTTATGTTTGTTTATTTTATGCTGGTCTTTTATGCTGCTCTAATGCTTCCTTTAATAAGTAGTTCTCAGCATTGGTCACAGCTTGTAATCGTCTTGGAAGTTTAAGGGCTGCCCATACTTCTGCCTCACAGTAGTCAGACTACATCAGATCACATCTACTTAGAGCACATCTACTTAGGCAGTGGGCTACAATGTGAATCGAAATGGTCTGACACCACACACAGTGGTAACAACCTAGTGGTGACCCCCTATGAAGGCAACTTTTCCTGTTTAGCTAAAGATGGAAATTAAAGCTTGTGTTTTCTTTATAGAAAAGCTCTCCAAAAAGACAATACTCAGACTTCTGAAACGATTAACAGACTATTCTGTTGAAGCTATAAAGGGACAGGTGACCTCCCAGCCTCAGCTTTGGCCACTTGCACTGGACTGCTGGGAAGGTGGTTGCTGTCTGGTGAGGGTTTGGAGTTAAGGAAGGAGCATTACTCTCAAAACTTCCCACAGCCCCTAAGACTCTGCCCTTCTGGTTACTTCCACATTGCAAGGAAAACTTGGGGTGGGAGCAAAAGGGAGGAGAGCTCTTCTGGATGAAGCCGAATGGGTTTGATGTGTGATGTATTAGGAATATCAGTAAATTCATGTACAAAAAGGCCTTAATTAACTTCTTGGCTCTGCCATTTATTCCCCAAAAGTCGCTCAGTTTTTCTGACTCTTAATTTCTTATCTTTACAATAGAAATGATGATGTGGTAGCTGACTTCCTTACCTCAAGGAACTGAAGATCTAAATAAGATAATATACCATAAAAACTAAAAAGTATGTATTTAAAAAAAAAAACTTAATGAAGCAGATTTTTGTTTTCTAGGTGGAATGTTTTGACCTTTTGCATGCAGAATAAAAAAAACATAACATTTGCTCTTCAGTTCCACTTGAGTTAGATGCCCCCTCTAAACCAACTTGATTTTTACCTCCCTTAATGTTCAAAATTTGTAGGCATGTAAATGGCCTCCAGGTGCACCAATTACTGCTTGATAGACAACGCTGGTGATCTCCTGGTTTTCAGTAGATTTTTAACAGCAGCAAAGTAGTACAATACATTAATTCAACAAATCTACACTGGCTGCCTACTATATATCTGGAATGGTTTTATGGCACTGAGGAAAAATAAGTGCAGATAAGAGTAGGGAAAAATTAGCTCAGTGGTACAAGCACCTGTATATATATAAGTAGGGACCGATGAAACTTTTAAAAGCACATACGATGGCTCCAGTGTGACATATAGCCCGTTTAATCTTCATAGCAACTCTTTGCTGCATATATTGTTACTATTTCTTATAATTGAGGGTACTGAGGGTCATGCCCATCACCTCCTAGCAAGGAGAAATTGGATTGAAAATGCAGGTACCTCTTCCAACACTGTTTTTTTCTTCTTTTCATGATTTATTCACTTCACTCAGTCCGGTCATTCTGACTTTCTCCTTTCTATCATATTACAGACATTTTCTTAGCCAGGCTTGCCTAAAACAATGGCACTATTTTCAAAACTTATACTCTGCTTTCCTCCATGTCATCTGTTTGAGCCTTGATCAACTTTGCCTCCCATTGTTTGTTGCCAGCCTTTAGCACTCATGACTTTTTGTCATAAGTTCCCAAGGAATCTCTAGTTTTTGAGTCTCCTCCTTTCAGTTGATCTGTACAGTGCTGCCTTCTGTCTCTTACTAAAGCACACGATAATCACGGTCTTTCCCCATGTCCATCATGGCTTGTCAGGGTGTGCTGAACTTGTCAGTACTCGTGATGCGTTTGTAGCACCAGAAAGGAGAGCAAACCCCATCTGCAGCCTTCTCCCTTGGCGTACTCCTTCCTGTGTGAAGTCAGTGCTTTCCAAGACCTGTCTGATAATGATCACTCGGGGCTCATTTGAACTCACATTCCAAGGTCCCACTTGAACTGACTGAGCCTGGATCATCAGAGGTTTACCATGCTTTCAAAGCAGGGTGAGCCTGGTGGTCCCCCAAAGACTCAGGGCTGTGACCATCCTGGCCCCCTTGTTAGTACTGTGTGCTGAGGAAATTAGCCAGTGCCACTTGACACGATGGTTCCTAGACACACCTGAATTCCCCTGCCACTGTTTCTCACACATCACGAGGTGCTGACCAAGTGACCCAAGCCCTAAAGACTCCTTACTGTGAATCAGAGAAGAGGTGGTTTTCTCATAGTTGGGTATGCGTGAGATACCTTTATGCGAGAGCACTGTGTGAAATATGTAAGGAGTTAAACCTGTGATAGATGTTTAGCTCATTCACGAGCTGTCTGATTTTGAAGTTCGTTCTATCTATCTATCTATCTATCTATCTTAACATCCATAGATGTACCTGAGTATGGGCATGTCTTATGTGTATATGAATATAGATAGATATGTATAGTTTACCTTACCCCCCAATTATATACTGGATTATTTATAAAAAGACCCCCAATATTGCTAGTAAAGGACATAGTGATAATATTATAATAAAAGAGAAAAATAATGATGTGAAAGTACGATGGAATGGCGACATTTTCATAGTCATTGAATTGCTATTAAATAATACATTGAAATAAAGATCACTACTTAATTTTTCTATTGTCCTTCTCAATTTGCACTGCTGATGAGTAAAATTACTCAGTTTTTAAAATCTCTACTATTATCACACTACATGTTTACATATATTTTTCCTCTCAGAAATTCATATTTCCCCCTAGTTCCTTTAAAATATATTACAGTTTTATGAATGGAAAGTTTAAGAAACTGTGATTGAAGTAGTAGTATGTAATTGATTTGTTTGTTAAAACAAGAAATATAGACCTAATGGCTATTGTACAAATTAGGTTTAGAAGCGTGTATTGATAGTTCTTAAATTGGGATGTAAGGAAATAATTTTAAAACTCCTAAGTAAAATCAGTATTTAACATTTTGCATATGACCAAGTATTGTGAACGTTAATTCATTCCTTCCTGCAACATCCATCCATCCACCCATCCATCCATCCATCCATACATACATCATCAAAACAAACTAAATGTGTGTTTAGTTTGTAATGTAAGAACAGCTATAGATCCTTAAAATTTTGCTATAGCCTTGATATTCACCGGATAATGATGATTTTTCTTGAAAGCTGATATCTGCGTCACCATGTTAGGGTGACTTATCAAGATTAAAATATTTTTTCCATGTTGACTTAATGTTTTAAATACTACATCATATAATTCAATATCATAAAATATTTTTTGACAGTTAGAGTCCGTCTGGGTTTGGCCGTGGCATGAGTGGTTACACAGCCTCTCCGGGTAGAACACTTTCTTTTTCCAAGGGGTGCAGGCTTGTCTGCCTGTGACGCTTAATTAAGTAGAACCCAACCTGCTTCATTGTGCCACCATGCAGGCCTCTGTCACCTCAGCCAGTGCTGAGGTCGTCTCTGCAGCCTGTGGGGCACCTACACCTGGACTACACTTTTTTTGGTATCCTGAGGAGAGGCAGTTTGAGGGCCTGTGGTTGCCCTTGGCTACCGTTATCTTGTTGTGGTGGAAAGAAGGTGGAGTTTGAAGATCTGTAGACTCAGTCTACTCAAATCCAGTCTTTATTTCTTATCTGATCTTAGGCACAATACCATCCTTAACATTTGTGAAATGTGGAGAATATTACCTATCTCTCAGTTACAGCCACTGTCAATAGTTCACTCTCTTTTGCCACCAGTAAATTTTTTCCAGCACCATTAAATGACAGCATTTTCAGAACTGCTGATATCAAATTATTTGTGCCTATTTCTTACCTGTTCAGTTCCTTTGCTACAGTTATTAGTAATACCTGAGCATAAGAGCTATAATTTGCATTTTAAAGAACATAAATATCAATTGTGCTACCTGATATGTAGGATTCAATAAATATTGAATTTAGGAAATAGATTGATTAGTCAGATGTTGGGGATATAGCTTCCATGGTAAGGTGCTTGATGAGAAGGGAAAACACTGTAGTGTAGATTCCACTATGCAGTTGAATATAGCATAGATCAGACACTCTGTCATTCACCAGCCACACGTGTAAAGGAAAGTTACTTAACTTGACCAGGCTCCATTCATTCACCAAATAATCCTTGCAGACCTAGTAAGCAGTAGATGAATATATGTAATGAAACAAAACTGTTGAAGATTTTCCAAGTAGCTTTGTCATCTTGTGTTATCATTTACGTGTGGTTATGCTGTTTCTGAATTCCTGAAAGAATGATTTTTACACTAACCCAGAGAACTCTTCGAATATCATTCTTTGTTTCAAATGTTACTTCCTTGTGGCAGGAAGCGATAAAAACACAGGGCACAGACAGCCAGCGACTGAAGAGGAAGTTAATGGTGTTTGCTTTTCCTCCAGAATTAGTAGTCAAAAATTAAAAATAAAGACATGTCTTGCCAAGTTTATGAAATACACAGAATGCTTTGACTACAGGATTATAATGGACTTAATTTTTTGGACATTTTTATTTCTTTGATATTTATGAATTGAAGCATTAACATTTACAACTTTGAGGCTTTCCATTTTTGTTTTTAAAGTGTAGTGATTAAAATATCCAAATACCGTTAAAACTGGAGTTTATTTCTCCTTTACTTTGAAGACTTGGAAGCCAAGAGAACTTTTAGAGTCAAGTGTTTTGAGATTGTTGACAAATACAAGTGATTTCTTGAGGATTCCATGTCAAAATTGTATTGCCCTTGAGGAGACAATGTTTTAGGTGGATTTTGGACTATAAAAGCAAACAGTAAACAAGTCCAATAACTATGTCATGAAAACAAAACCAAATAGAAGGCCAGTAGTCACTGGAAATTACTTGACTCAAAACCCAGCACATTTTTCACCAGAGATTCCTGCTCTCTGTGGAAATAAGGTAGGGGTGCCACATGCTACAAGGCACAGGTTAAGAAAGTCTATGAAAATGACAATCAATGCTATTTTAGAAAATTAGAATTTTTTTTTTTATCTCAGGGAACAATTTCTAGGAAGGGAGAGTACAACTTCTTTGAAATGTCTTTCATTTAATTGAAATCTAGATTTCTGTCATTTGTTGCTACTGTATAATGTCATGCTAAATTTTGCTTAGCTTTTGCCTGGTGGTTTATAAAAATACAAATGTACTCTGTTATGGGTAAATAGAGTTCTTTTGTTTAACTTTTTAATGCAACATCCTTAGTGCACACTTCTATTGTCACGTTCAGTATGCATCCTGAGAAGATCACATTTAAAGCCCATTGAGAAGAAAACATGGTGGGTATTTACAGTGAGGAGGAAGGGAAAACAGATCTGTCATTCTTGTCATTCCCCTCAGGAATCAGCTTTGGAAAGGTCTCTGAGGAAGTAGTATTTGGAAGTGGTGGATATTTTTAGATTGACTTTCAGTAAAATTATGATTTTTTTGATGAACTGGAAAGAAATCATCCAGTCCAGGGTTTTCCAAATTGCATGTCATGAACTATTAATGGTCATAAAATCAGCTTAGTAGGTTTCTATTAAACAAAGAAATAGAGTACATTGTAATATAACATACTAAAGTGTACACACTCTGTAAGATTGTTAATTTATGAAGCTGATGTTTGAATTTTTATAGATAAGTCTGTCTATATATGGATACATACACTATGTTTAACATGAAATACATTTTTCAGTGTGAACAGTATTTGAAAAAGCTGAAAGCTGGTGACTGAGTGTTTTTCCCATTTTACAGATAGGGAGACTAAACAAAGCTAATTTCAGTTTATTTGCATGTTTCTTCTTGAGGTGTCTTATGTATTGTCAGGTCTCTCTCATTAGAATCTGTTGCATCATTTATACACATTCTATAATCCCTTCCCCCATGCTTTAACATTCTTACATTTTCTTGACCAGGAATTGATTCAAAGATGCTAATTCTGAGAAATGAATCTTCAAGTCTCTGAGCACCATGTTGTGTAGGTGGATCATAATAGTAATAACATGATGAAAAGAACAGAATATTTAGAGTATTTTGAACATAAGATATAGAATATCTTTGTATAGGAGAGGTCAATTATATTTTGTAGGTAAAGTCAGGTAGAAAATTTAAATGTTAATCTAAAAAAAATTCACCAATACTGGTAATCTTTATTAGCTTCCATCATTTGTTTCAGTTTAGCTCAACAAATATTTATTGAACTCCTATGGTGTCACAGGTAATTTACCAGCCACTTACTTCCTGTTTTCAGGGGGAATGAGTTAGCTGGATAACCAAATTGATCCCTCACTTTGCTTGTGGTATATGCCAAGAGATTTGCTGAAGTACTAGGTATTTTCTTGGTCAAAGATAAAATATAGCTCTATTCTTTATAGCCCAATATGCCTCTTTGGAACTCAGCTAAGCTTTATGCAGAAATGTTTCTAATATCTTGAACTTAACTTTTCATTCATAAGGAAATCTGTAGTGATCACCTACGAAGTTCACCTTTGATGTTTTCCTGTCTCTTCGCTTTCCTAACACATTGATTTTTATTGAAATCTCTTCCTGTTACTATTTATACAGAGTCAGTGCTCCACAGTGAGCTCTTTTAATTCTTTCCATGTTTTATTTTCTCTGACAATCTGAGACTCAAGGCAGCAGGACCAAGAGGCCACTGTGTGGACTCCATGTGTGGCTCTGTCTTCTCACAGTGATACTGCTTGTTTGTTTTGCTGTGTGGCAGTTTGGTTCTTGAAGGTGGGGTTCTGTTTTGTTCACTCCTTTTCTTTTGTGCAGAATGTATTGTTCTGCTCTTTCTTAGTTTGCTTATTAGTGGAGTAGTGACCGTGTAACTCATTGCCTGTGGCAGTAGTAGTGGCATCTGCAGATGGCACCTTGAGCCAGCTTCTGCTTGCTGCCTGCCCTGTGAGGGGAGATGTCCCTCAGCTCTTCGCCCAAGGAGGGCGATGCATGGACGGAGCCTGCTCTGCAGCGCGGCAGGAGGGGCTGCTTTTAAAACATTTAGGTTTTCAATATTTTTTGTCTTTGCTGTTTAGAAAGATTAAATGTATTGTGTTGTAGTCCTTTTTATTTGTATTATTGGTTGTTAGTGTTTTGCACATTTTTCCATGTGTTTAATGGATTTTTTCCCTTTTTGAATTTGTTTCTGTGTTTTGTTTTGAATATCTATTTAGCTCATCTTTCCCTTTTCTTTTAAATTGTACTATTTTATTGATTTTTGAGACTTTGATGTGTTACAGAAATTTAACTTTTTTTTTCATTTCTAGAAATTGAACCTAGGATGTTGACACTGAGCAACATTTTATTTTTTTGAGAAAAGGTTTAAGTCACTAATTGCTCCGACTGGGCTAAAATTCATAATCTTCTTGTTTCAGCCTCCAAGTGTGCTGGGATTACAGCTGTGCAGCATCACCATCGTGGAAATTAACTTCTTCATTGTGTTTAAATGTTACCATTTTAATCCTTTCAAGTCTATCTTTTAGTGGCGTGAAGCTGATTGTTACCACTACACATCTTCAGAACTTCTCCAAAACTGATGCAGCGAGTAGAGGTCATAAAGTTGGTAGGAAAGACTGAACCCTCATCCGTCAGGGAGAACGCCAACCCTCCTTCCATGCAGCTCTGAAAACACTTCCTGCATAACAGCTCCAAGCTGACGTAGTTATTGGTTTTTGCTTTAAAAATACATTCATGCCATAAATAAATAGGTGAACGGCTGTCCCCATGTGACCATGTCACTGAGCAGGTTCTGTTTGGGGGATATTTTAGTTGCTCTACTTTTTATTTAGTATGGAGATGTTTGATGTTTTCTTTGCTTGATAATGTTGCATTTCCAGCTGTGCATGGAAATTAATTTTCTATTTGAATAGACAATTCCAGGAAACTATCTATTAAAGTTATAGGAGGCAAAGAAAATGTTGCTTTACATTTGTGTGTGTGTGTGTGTGTGTGTGTGTGCACGCTCGTGCATTATTTCTGGCATTATAAAGTGGCAGGGGAAGATTGGTAAATTGTATTACTTAAGTAAAATAAACTGTGCCACATGTTTCCTCCATTGACAAAATAATTCTAAATAGATCTTCCATAAACTTGGAAAACTTTCCAGACAGTGGACTTCTGTGTATCTGACTGCTTTTGCATATGCTCAAAATCTAAGATCCATGGAATTTTATGTCAAACCACAGGGGTGAAATATTATAAATGAAAATTTATTAGATTTTTAAAAATTAGTGTGAGTTTTAAATATGCTGTTTTTTAAAAAGGATCATATATCCCCAATTAACTCCTCATCTTTAATAGGGTCTAGGATGGCTTCCCATAAATAAAAGTAAATATTTCTGCAGTAAAATTCATAGATGTTAACATTAAATGAGGTAAATAGTGACAAGAACTACTTTTATTTAGGCTAGTTTTTTTCTGCTAGACGAGTTTGAATTTTTCTATCAAAGTGTTCTGAAAAATCCTTCAGGATCAGTCTTGAGGACTTTATAGGTAAATGGAGGCAACTGGCGACTATCCTCATAAGTGAAATAAGTAAGAATCATATTTATAAATATCACATTGTCTCTCTGGTGTAAAAAGTAATAAAAACTGTAGGAGTAATAAGTTCTGAAGTGTGTAATAGCTCTTGTAAAAAAAAGAAAGGGAAGGAAAGTGCTCTAAAAGATGTAACTGCATGTATGTTTAAGTGTGTAAGATAGATAGCCACATTGCTAAGTTTTTATTGGATCATTGAACAGAACAGTTTGCACTCTCATTGTTTGTCCACTTTCTATGTTTTAATTTTGAGACTTGGACAACTATTTCTAAGATGACAATATTAAATTTATATTGACAATATGTGATTTCTTAGCGTTAATTTCTTTTGAAATTCTGTATTACTTCTACCCTTTTCTCTGTTTTGCTTTTTTTCTTTAAATTAAAAAAATACAAAAAAAAAACAAAGAAAAAGAATAAGAAAAGAAAAGAAAAATAAAGAGCTAAAGAAAATGTCACCCGCACTTTCGGGGCTTCCGCCTCCCTGGTTACAAGCTCAGCTGTGGCTCAGCCCCACTTGAGTTGTGGCTTTAGTGTTCTCGGTGCTGCACGCACTTCTGCTCCTGGCGTTCCGTACCTGCTACTCAGTGACCCTTCTGCCGAATGGAATCTCTTGTTCTTCATGTGTTGCGTGTCTGAGCTCTGAGTCTTTCTACTCAGTATGTTTGCTGTCGTGTACAAATGTTTCGTCGTGCTTTAATCATGCCTGTCAGGTGCTCCCTGTCTGTATCCCTTTGTGCTGGTTAGTCTCAATATCAAAATGCCTTTTTCTTTCCTTCTCTGCTAAATTGATCCCCTGACTCATTGCTGTACTCACACAATTTACTTTTTCCCCTCTGTTACACTTCCTGTATTTCCTTACAGCTTTATATGTTATCAGCATCTGACCTAGATCTCCAAACTCTCAAACGAGTGTACGGTGAAGGCTTAAATAAATGAGAAAGTGGTATGACTTCAGAGCTCGAGGAGGATCAAAACCCTCTTGCAGAGTTCTTGACTCTGTGGCTATCATGAGGGCTAGGACAAAGAGCTTCTCTGGACTGCCCATATTTATTCCATTTCCAAACAAAGAGCAGGGATACTGAGGAAAGTGTGGGAAATGAGCAGCATCTTGGGAGTCCCTTCAAAGACTTCTCCAAGTGGTAAATTATGCCAATTTAGGAGAATCATCTTATCTCCATGATGACATTTATGGTGTGAGTGAGACTGCAGGAGTGAGATGCCTGCAGCTGAAGTCTCTAACTACTTAGTTGATGTTTGAGCCAAGTGTCCTCGACTGTGGCCTTAACTTGCCTTTTGAGTATCTCTGGCATCACAGGCCACTACAGGCCTCAGTCAGGATCAGTGATTCACAGAGGCCTCTTACTATGAATCAATTTCCGTCGCCAGGCAAGGAGCCTCGGCATAGGACAGACTCACAGATAAACATAGAGAGCCAATTAGTTAATTTTAAATCCTGCTCAGAGCCACTTTGTAGTGGTCTCCAACAATATGTAGACTTAGAGACCAGGGAAAGAGGGATGTGCAGAGAACGAAGACGAACTAGTATAGAGTGACGGTGTGTAGGACCATGAGGATTAGAAAAAGTGAATTCGACTGGTTTGGATAATTGACAACACCTCAGAGAGAAGGCAGAGCTTGGGACATACCTTGGCAGGCAGACAAAGCTGGGAGAGACTGAGCGTAGGGCTTTCTAGAGTGGGCGAGTACTCAGTGTGGAAAAAATAGTACTTCTTGCCGTGTTACAAGAGCATGACATATTTGTTGCTGTACAATAAGTGCCCAACTAACAAATGAGCTCTGTTCCAGGAGAATGTTCCTAAGTTGGAATTGTCTGTAAGTTCAACACAATGAGTATTATACACCTTTGACACAGATGTTCAGCATAAAGCATAAAAATGCTAAACACACACATATAGTAAATCCATGACTACTGTGCTACACTAACTATGGCATGGTATGATAAGCATATAGCAGCACAGCTGTGACAATGTTCAGCAGAAACATGCCTTCCTCGACTTGTTTGCACATATGAATATTCCTAGTGTGAGGCCCTTTCCTGTCTGTAAGAGTTCACAACTAGTGTTAGTTAGTGGGGGACTTGCTATAATGTATTTGACACAGAAACTATTGAACAACTGGGGAATTGATGCCATGAAGTTTAATTCAAGGGCATTGAACTATTAGCACTAAAATCAACATTTAAAACAATCCAGTAGAGGTTTTTGCATAACCTGGGATATGTGTGGTGGATTAGATATTGATTATCTGATAATAACTGTCTTACTGATGTGTCATCTTTTTAGCTGATCTTACTTAGTGAGCACCGATGATGTAGGATTTCCATCTGGAAATAGTCTGCCTTGAAGTTCCAAAGTGCTGATGTTGCTTTTTGTCATTTAATGCCTCTTTTATTTTCTCTATAGCTCCTGAATTGAGAACATTTAACTGCTAAATATTCTTTCAGGGACTAGACAGTGTCACACAGTAATCAGATAGGTACTTTTCTGATATAATTCTTCTAGCTATAAAGTAATTCCTAGAAATGTATTGCTTATTTTCAGTAGCGATACTTTAAAATTTTTATTTTTATTTTTCACATTTCACAAATTCCTGAATTTCTTATAGAGTAGTTTACTTTTGGATTTGTCTTTGTGCCTATTTATATGTCAGACATTTAGCGATCCACGTGGTCCGTTGACCTCTTAATTCAGTCGGAATTGTGTATGATTTCATGGATACGATAATCAACTTTTCCTCTCCACTTTGCAACTGGATATATAATAAGATCTGCATATTCATAGACATGAGAAAATGTTATTAAAACTTTATGACAACTGTGCTTTGTTTGTAAGTCACACTAATGACTGCTTTGCTTCTCAGTAATTTTCCATTTGTAACATTTTATACCTGGATACACAAATGTAATGCAATTGAACAAGAAAACAATTACCTGTCTGGTGGAAATAATGTACTTATCTCATTGAAACAATTGACTTGTTTAAAAATACACAGAAGTTTTAGTTCTGCTGAGTGCAGTTACCTGTAATTTGTAAGAAATTTCCAGGAAGAATTAAAAACCCTCTGATCTAACTGGATCAGCAACTGAAACCATGCGTTCTGAGTGCTGAATTTCTGGGCAGAATTCCTCCCTCCTTCAATCTCCATTTGGAGCCATTTTAGATTTGGGAAGTTTTTTTTTTTTTTTTTTTTTTCGGTAATCTATGAGTTTTGGCTGGATTGCTGGAAAACTGCACTCAACGGCTGTAGCTTCCAGTGAAAGCTTCATGTTGACTTGCGGGTTCTGCGTTGGTGGAATTTTGCAACACTTTTTTGGCCTGGCTCAAATGTTTCTTGGCATTTTTTGTGGAGGTTGGCCCAATTTACCTATAGGAGCACACTGAATTCCAAATAAACCCTAAAAGCCATAATTCTCTGCCAACTAATATGGGACTTTGCTGGGTTTTGATAGTAGGTTCAAACCAGTGGGCCGTGGGAGTCCAGTGCATGATACTTCTAGGAACATAAGTGTTTTAAAACATCATACACAAAGGCCAGCATTTATCATTGTTGCATTGATCTTTTCAAATCTTTTTTTTTTATTTAAAGAAAAAACAAAACAAAATAAAACAGAATAAAGGGTAGCAACAATACAGCATTTCAAGGAAAAAAGGAGGAGTACAACAGCAATAAAGCCTAAGAAATTATTACTTGACTAATTACATACTGACTTCTTTGAAACAGTTGTTCAAATTACAAAGTTAAAACATGTAAAGTAGACATTCAAACAGTGAGACTGTTAACAGTTCTGCTCCACAATCTGACAAAAACAGCAATATGGTCATCTATCTTACCCACTCAAATATACATGCAATTATATCAATAGGGTAAAATTAAACACAACAAAACAGAGCTAAGCGGATCACAAGAAAGCAATGTAA
>PVJX010044420.1:0-13196 GCA_004027295.1 Dolichotis patagonum
TGGGATGGTATCAGACGCAGGGCGTGGTCTTACTGCCTCGGCAAGGAGTTCCAAGTTTGCCCTGTGCGCACTGGGATTCCCAAGGAGCACATGCAGTCAGGCCCAGCGTGGGTTCCAGGCCCTGCTGGCTGCTTGGAGTTCACTGAGCATAGTTGGTTAAGCCTGCTGGTCCCTCTCGTGCACCTTGGGGTGGTATCTGGTACCTTGCTATTTTTAAGAATCTTTCTTTTTATAATTGCCAACCATAATCTTGTCTTCTATACCTGAGATGCTGTTTTCACATTGGCTCGTTTTGCTTCATATACCTTCAATGGAATGTTTAATCTCCAAGCTATCTGTTTGAACCAGTTTCATGGATTCCATTTCTTTCCTATGTGGGTATTCATCGTTTCCACCATCTTCCTGAGCTCCTATATATTTTTTATCTGTATCTGTTCTACAGTCACTACCATGTCTCTATTATGATCACCATCTTTGTAAATGAGACATTCAAAAAATGTTCATATTCCCCTTAGAATGAAATATGTGATAGATTGGAGGTGTAGGATAGGGGTATGAAGAGAGGCTGAAAGGGAGAAGGAAGAGACAGAGGAAGAGGAAGAATGATGGATGGAGGAAGCTTGCAGGAAATGAAGTGGATGATCTTTGACAGAAGCAAGGACATTTCATCCATTGTAATAATAATGTAACATTTATTGATCTCTTATTATATTCTGGCAACTTCCCAAAACACAGCATTTGCATTCATTTAATCCTAAAGATCCTGTAATATACGTATTATTATTGCTCTCATTTTAAAAAATGAGGATGCTAACATAGTGAGATTTAGATTGTCATACAGCTCATCATTGGTAATACATTGGAAGTTATTAGATTACATGGTCTTAAGCACTAACATATTACAGTAAGTACAAGGAGCTATAGTTTAGGTATGGATATAAGTAGAGAATAGATACTGTATGTTCTGAAAATACTAATGTCTCAGTTTAGGTTTCTATATAAGAAAGTATCATAAACTTGGTGGTTTATAAACAAAAAGGACTTATTTCTTACAGTACTAAAGGTTGTACAACTAAGAGCAGGGTACCCTTAGTATCCTGCTTAGTAAATGTCCTCATGGTCATGGTCAGAATATGGTGAGGGTTTTCATAGGTTTCAGATAGCTAAATTGTTCCTGTATCCTTGTGTGTCAGAAATACAATGAGAGCTCTCAGAAATTATGGTTTTCATCTAGGTGTTCCCACAAAGCCTCATGCAGTCATGGGGGTGGGCTTCTAGAGTTTGTGATTGATTCATGGGTCAATGCTAGGATTATTGGTTTGAGTGCTACACTCACCCCGGGATGGGTTGTCTGCATAAAATATGAGATGAAAAGAGGTTTGTGCTCTTTCTCCTCCTCTTTTACTCTTGTTGCTTTTGCTGTCTTGTGCCACCATGAACTGCTGTCCTTCTGCCATGCCATTCTGCCTTGGAGCCAGCTGATTATGAACTGAAACTTCTACAAACCATGAGGTAAATAAACCTTTTCTTCCATAATTTTGGGTGCTGGGTATCTTTTCTCAGTTTATAAGGGCACTAAACTTGTTCATTAGTACTGTACCTTTATGACGTATCTCCTAGAGGCCCCATACCATCACAATGGGGTTGAGAATGTTAGAATTTAAACATATAAATTTTAGGGAGGCACAAACTAATAAAAATGAAGACAATTTTTATCTGATCACCAACACATTGTATTGTATAGTATAATTTATTGAACTAGTCAGTCTCCTATTGAGTTTTTATTTCTATGGTTTTGATATTAAAATGCTTTAATAAACATTTGTGTGTTTATATCTTTAATCACATGTATTTCTAGATAATATATACATAATTTCCTAGATCTGCACATTTAAATTAATAGGTATTGCCAAATTACCATAAAATTTTATACTTATTTACACACTCATCCAAAGTGTTAATCACTGTCTGTTTTACATATCCTTGGCAGCCCTCGGTGTCACCAATATAGCAGCACAGAAGACAATAACTACTAGGTAAGCTCTATAGTAGTGATTTTGCCATGAAGAACCACTGGGGTTAATAGAGGACATTTATCATAAATTTCAGAGATGTGAACCAAGCTTGATGATGTTCTTGAGAAGCGAAACAGAAGAGCTAAAATACTTCAAAATGGAAACATGTATGGCTATATGAGACCAGATCAAGGTATAAATAGAAAGAGAAAGGGGTCAGACTCTCCATAACAAATTTGATATTCTCATTGGAACACTGCTTTTCCTAATATGGCCTATGAAATTATTTGGTTCATACCACTTTCATCTTTTTGTTCCACTGAAGAGCTGCTAATGTATGGGGAATGACACATTTTGTAGAGGCAAAATTTACTTATTTTTAGTTGGTAAAAGTTAGCCATTTAGTTGTTAGGCTTAGTGGTTGGCGACAGTCTTAACATCATTTGTTGAATGAATTTTTCAAGCATTTAACTCTTTCAAGTGAAAAACAATTCTATTTTGATTGAAGTACTTTTATTAAACTGAAGTAAAGGTTATTTTTATAAAACCCTGATCAGTTTTTAAAATCTGATGTTTTCTTTTTTAAGTAAGAAAAATCAAAAGATAATCTAGTTAGTCTTGTTGACCTTATCCTAAATTTTCCAAATATAGTGCTTTTGTCAGAATTTGAGACATCTGAAATGCCCTGTGGCAAGGTGAAGGAGAGAAATGCACTAAACACTAGAGGAGGGAACGATGTGTCATCAACTATATAAGCCAAAGGCTATAAATTTATATAAGGTTTAAAAATGAAACAAAATTGTTTATAATAAGCTTAACAGGAACTTTTATAAGATTATAATCTAATGTGTAAATGATGATGAAAGGGAGCTCAGAGAAGTTAAATGACTTTGTAAATGATTATATCATTAAAGACAGAATCATGTTGAACTCAAAAAATAAATAAATAAAATTGGGGAAGAGTACCAAGATAAGCAAGATATTCAAATGGCCCCAATCCATTATCCAGAAAATATTAAGTAACTGTAATGAGGATAATTTTATAGTGAAGAAACCCAGAAGCTGTCAATCAACATGATTTATCTTTTGACATATTGCACAAAAAAGGGACACAAGATTACGTCTACATTTTTAATTTAAGTGTAAATCTTCAATCTAACAGTACGAAAGCAGCTTGCAAAATCCTAGTTAGGAAAAAATTTACAAAAGAACTGACTCATACTCTTCAAAGACAGACCAAAAACTGTCACAAATAGTAACAAATGGAGACATGACAACGAAATATATTGTAGGATTCTGGATTTGATCCTGGATGAGAAAAGTATATTAGTGAGATAACTGGTAAAATTCCACTAAGTTTCTTCTGTTAGTTAATAGTGTTTATCAATATTAGTGTTTTGGTTTATAGGATAGTAAGTTAACAGAAAGCTGCGTGAAGGATATACAAGAATTCTTAACACTTTTGCAAATTTTCTATAAATGTTTTCTTAGAAAAGAGCTCATGATGGGTGCAGTGATGCCTGTATTCCCAGCTACTTGGGAGGCAAGGCAGGAGAATCCCAAATTTAAGGCCAGACTGGGTAACTTAATATCCTGTCTCAAAATTTAAAAAATAAAGGGATGGGGACATAGCTTAGTGGTAGAGCACCTGAGTTTGATCACCAATTACAGATGCACGTGCACATGCACACACACGCACACACAGAGGGGCACAGATTTCCCTAATTTGCATTACTAATCTGAGTATTTGTTAGTCACTTGTATTGTTTATATTTTACACACTTCCAAATTTTTCTATTGATTTTGTAAACAGTAATTCTCCTTTATCAATGGTCCTCCCCATAGTTTGTTACCCATAGTCAACCATGTTTTGAAGGTATTAAATGGAAAAAATCCCAGAAACCAATAATTCACATATACTTTTGCTAGTCCTGGAGATTGAACCTTGTAAATGCTAGGCAAGTGTGTGACCATGGAATTACATCCCCAGACCAATAATTCATATATTTTAAATTATAAAGTATTCTGAGTAATGTGATGAAACTTCACATCATTCCTGTCCTATGAATGATCCCTTTGCCAAGGTATCCATGTTGTATGTTACCTACCAGTTACTGGCTTAGTATCAGATTGATTCTCAGCTATCAGATTGCCATGGTATCACAATGCTTGTATTCAAGTAACCTTTATTTTACTTCATTATAGCTCCCAAATGCAAAAGGAAGCACAAGACCATTAAATGCAAGACAGATTAACTCTAGTATTATGTGGCAATCATATTGGGTATAAAAGAAAAAATGCACTATAAATAAATTTTGGTACTATTCAGTTTTGAGCACCCACTATGGATCTTTTAATATACCCCCATAGATAAAGAGCAACACTTGCACTAAAAATTTTATACATATTTTATATTAAGGAAATTAGCTCCTTTTGATAACAAATTAGCTCCTTTTGATAACAAGGAAATTAGCTCCTTTTGATAACAAAATGTATTTCCAAAATGTATCAAATGTAACATTTGATAACAAATGTATTTCCAGTTTTTATTGTTTATGGTGGGTTTGTGTGTATATTGCATAATTTTTAAACTAATAATTTCTGCTCACCTGTGGGCAGAAAATAAGGAATAGGAGCAAAATGGCTTTAACTTTTCAACAGTAATCAAAGGCTGCAGAATACATGTAGTAGTTAAATGAGTGTCCAAATTTTTCTTTCCTTCATTAAAAATGCATTTATTTAAAAAATTACACACAGTGAAATTCACCCTTTTAGTATATAATTCTGAGTTTAACAAATGTAGCACTTAGGTAATTATAACCAACATACAGAAAATTTCCATTACTAAAATGAACCCCATGTGCTAACACTTTGTAGTCAAGGAGTATCCCAGCTTTAACCCCTGATATCCACTGATGTTTTTCCTCTATCCTTATTGTATTGATTTTCCAGCAAATATACAAATGAAATCAAACAGTAAGTAGCTTTTTAAGTTCTTCTATTTAGCAAAATGCATTTAAGATTCATAGAAGTTGATGCATGTATGGTTCATTCATTTTTACTGCTGAATAGAATTGTATTATCTGGATATACCACAGTTTCTGTACCTATGCACCAGCTGGAAAGATATTCTCTGGTATTTCTATTTTTAGTGGTCTGTAGGTCTAGTAACAGGCAGAGGTGAGTTTTCCCACCTAACAGGGGACACTTTTTTCTGGAAAGTCCAGCTGAGATCTATGTTCTTGGGTAACATATGCAAAAAGCTGTACTAGAATAACTTACTTCTTATGCCTTAAACTATATTAAAATTGGGTAGTTAATCTCAACTAAGCAGTGTATCAAAGAAATAGGAGTTTGTCCTGAGTATAGGCAGAAGATATTCTGAAAGTGCCTCTGAAAAATATCCCGAAAGCCAAGTTATTACAGAAATATTTACATTGTTTTAAAATGTAAAAAATATTGAAAAAACGTAAAAAGCACTGAATCACACCATCTTACTTTTACAAAGTGAAAGTTCTTTTCAGCTTATTCAATCCTACCTTCAAAAGTTTAGAATTTGGTATATAGATGTTCTCATCTTTTCCCAAGTTTATTTTGAAATATCTACGTACAAATATTCTACACGCTCATATATATACACAATAGCATATAATACTAATTATACTTTAATATAAAATCTTGGATATGAGTACAGGTCAGAATATATTCATAGATATAGTCTAGTATTTTAATGACTGCATAGTATTTCACTAGTAGATGTGCCAGAAGTTATTTATGACTGGGCATTTGGATAATACCCAACTTTCTATTTTTATGATAGTAATACTGATATAGTAATACTGATATAATTCACATACCATACAATTCACTCAAATTATAATTATGGGTTTTTAGTATATTCATAATGTTGCATAATAAACACAATAACTTTTAGAACATGTTCACTAACTTCTAAGAAACCCCATATACTTTAGCTCTTACCCTCAGTCCTTTCCATTACTTTGCTTTCCACTCCAACATAAAGCAACCACTAATCCTCTGCCCCTATATATTTGCCAATTCTGGACATTGTCTGTAAATGGGATCATATTTTATGTAGTCATATGTGATTGGTTTCTTTCACCGAGCACATTCTTAGGGCTCTCCCACGTGATAGTAAGTGCCATAAGTGATCCCTGCTCTTCAAATTTTTGAAGAAATTGTATTAATTTTTCTTTAACTGTTTGATTCATTTAAGAAGCCATTTGAGCCTGGACTTTTCACTGTGGGTAGTGTTCACTTATCATACTTGTTAATAAGTCAATTCAGGTTTTCTGTTTTTTGAGTTAGCTATGGTAGTCTGTCTTTCTAGAAATCTGTGCATTTCATCTAGGTTAATTCATTGACATACAATAGTTCATATTATTTCTTCCTAATCCTTTTCATTTCTACAAGGTCAATAGTGAGAGTTGCTCCTTCATTCCGGATTCTAATAATTTGTGTCTCCATTTTTTCTGGTAATTCTAGTTCAAGGACTGTCAGTTTGTAGCTTTTTTTTTATAACTCCAACTTTGGCTTGGTTTCACTGATTTTTTCTCTACTGTTTCTTGTTCTTTAAGCCATTTATTCTTCATCAAATTTTTAAATTTCCATCCAACTCCTTGTTCTGGGTTAAGTTTGATATTCTTTTTCCAGGGTCTTAAGGTGTAAAGGGAGGTTATTATTGTGTGCTTTTTATTAGTATGTTTGTGATACATAATAATTACATTCATTTTTGGGACTTGGTACATATACATATCACATCTTGATCATTTTATTCACTTTCTCTGCTCTTCAGATCCCCTTCCTTTATCTATGAATTTCCCTGTAAGCACTGCTCTAACTGCATCCCATAAGTTTTGGTATGCTGTCTCCATTTTCATTTATCTCAAAGGGTCTTTCTAATTTCCCTTGTAACTTCAAATTACTGATCATTTAAAAGTGTCCCTAATTTCCACAATATGTGAGTTTCCCAATTTCCGTTACTTATTTTAACTTTGTTCCATGTGGGTCAGAGAATATACTTTACATGATTTCAGTCCACATATAAAGGTTTGTTTTATAGCTTAGCTTATGATCTATTATGGAGATGTTTCATGTGCACATGAGAATAAGCATTCTAATGTTGTTAGGTAGAATGTTCAACAGATGTCTTTTACATCTATTTGGCTTAGAGTGTTGCTCAAGTCTTCTATTTCCTTGTTTATCATCTGCCCAGTTCTTCTATTATTAGAAATGGAGTACTGAATACTCCAACTGTTTTTGTAGACTTGCTTATTTCTACATTTATTTTGCTTCATGTATTCTGGGTCTGTGCTGATTATAAACATGACATTTCCCTGAAAGATTGACCCCTTTATCATTATAAAGTGATTATTTACTTCTGGTAATATTTTTTGTTTTAAAGTCTATGTTGTTGATATTAATATAGTCACTTCATTTTCTTATGATATTTTGCATGATACATTGTTCTCCATTGCTTTACCTTAAATTTCTTTGTATTTTCTGAAGTGTGCTACTGACAACCAGAATAGTATTGAATCTTTTCTTTGTTTAGTCTGACAATCTTTGTCTTTTGATTAGTTTAATCCATCTACATTTATTTTTATTATTGATATAGGTGGATTTAACTACCATTTTACTTACTTTCTATCTGATGGGTATTTTTGGATTAAGTATTTTCTAATGTGACATTTAAATTTCTTTAATAGTATCTTCATTTTTTAAAAAGTTATTTCCTTTGTATTTGCTCTAAGACTTACAATATACATCTTATCTCAATCAGACTGGCTAAAGGAATACACTAAATGCTAGTGATAAAGAGAAATCACACTCCTATGCAAACACATTCCTTTCTCCACATTTTGTGGCATGACAGTAATATGTATTATTTCTACATATGTTATAAACCCAACAGTATTTCATTATGATTATTACTTAATATAACTCTATGCCTGTGAAAGAAGCTGAGAGGAAAAAGAACAATTATATACTTACAGCTTTATAAAAAATATTAACCTTTTTACTTGTCTTGTCCTGTCTTGTCCTCTCTGTTCCAATGGATTTGAGCTACCATGTATAGTCACTGCTTTAGTAAAACACAATATTATTGCCACCTTCCTTTTTTTTCCTATTATTTGAAAACATATTACACTATTATAAGGCAAAACAATGCAACTATATACATATAGATTCATGCAATTGTTTTTTAAATTAGTTAAGAGAATAAAGGAAGAATGAATTCAGATAGTCTTATAATTTTGTAATTATTTCTGTCTGTTTCTTTTTTGGTGTGTAGGTACAAATTATTGTCTAAGGCCACTTGCTTTCTACTTGAAGAATTTCCTTTCGCATTTCCTGTGAAACAGGAACAAATCTGCTAGCAACAAGTTCTCTGTTTCTTATGTGGGAATGTTTTATTTAACCTTCACTTTTGAAAAATAGTTCTACTGTATATAGGACTCTTGTTTGAGAGTCATTTGAGCATTTTAAATGTTATCTCACAGCCACCACCACAGTTTCTGATGAGAAGTGAATCATTAATCTTATTGAAGCTCACTAATAAGTGACAGTTAATTTTTCTTGTGTTGCTGTAAAGATTTTCTGTCTTTGGGCTATATTATTTTTATTATGATAGGTCTGTCTATGGGTTTCTTTTTTCTTTTCCTACTTGAGACTTGCTGAACTTCTTCAATGAGTAGACTATTGCTTCTCATCGAATTTTAAGCATTCAGTCTGCCTTTCCTTCTTCCCTCTCTTTCTTCCTTCTTGGGATGAGACAGGGTTTTGCTATGTAGGTCAGGTTGGCCTTGAACTCACTATGTAGCCCAGGCTGGCTTTGAATTTGTGGTGATCCTTCTGCCACCACACATGATTCAGACATTAATTCTTGGAATGTTTTTCTGCTTCTTTCTCTTCTCTTTATCTGGCACTCTCATTACATGCACATAGGAGTGCTTAATGGTATCTTACCAACTCTTAATCTCTAATTTTATTCAATCTCTTTTGTTTCTCAACCTGAGTAATATCTTAATTTTCACAGCCTACTGAGGTGAGAAGTATTATTATTCTCATTTTATAAATGAGAAAACTGAGGACCAGATTAAATGACTTGTCAAGTTCAGAGTGGTATGTATGGATGTAAGGTTCAGTTTGATTCCAAAGTTTGTAGCACTTCCTGTACACAATATTGTTCCACATTTTCAGCAACCACAAACAAATAACTAGGGCATGAAACAGGCTATCTCTCTTCTTGAGAACTGTTTCTTTCCATGTCGCTTTGGTATTCTTGCTGGTATGTTCTTTTTCTAAAATTCATATATTTAATATTTAACCTATTATGTAGCCAATGTTTATTGCTTTGAGTTCAGTGATTACTCACTGGCATCTTGCTAATTAAGTGGCCATGCAAACACCAAAATTTTGATCTAAAAGATTTCATTATAAAAATACAAAGATTTTTGAAGACTGATATGTTAGTGTGGAAGCATTCATCAAATATGTTGGCTGACTTATGAAACAACTTCTTGTTACTAGTTTTGACATAACAGCATTGCTCAAGGATTAGGCCCTAGGGGCTTACTCTTTACTTACTGGGTGTACCCAATTAGGGACAGGTAAGGTCCCAGTAAATAACTAATTAAACATTTAATTAGTTTTAAAGTTTTGTACACAGGAAATAGGACTGAAAATACTGTAATTTCTAGGAGTAAATATTGAAGACATCAGAAATGATAAAAATTTAACAAAATTCTCAGGAATAGTCCCATGTAATTTACCTTGAGAAAATAATACTCTTTGTATGTTACCCTTAATATTCAAGATATTTTTGTCCTATATAGTTTTTGGTTATAGAAAATATGTTCTATTTATCCCCATTATTGAAAGGTGTTGTCATTATTACTTTTCTCTCAGTTAATTTCTGCTCTTTAAACAAATTTATATACAAATCCTAACTCTGCAATTCTAATGCAAGACTGCTCATCTAGGACTATTTATATTCATTCTAGCTATCATTGATCTCGATATTACTATCTGTAATAGATGACATGCGAGAAGCAGCTTGGAGATCTGACTGTTGACTTTTCTTTTTTCCAAACTCTATCACCAATATTTTCCCATGCAGTTTATATCCATTTACTAGATGCAAGGCTTCCCATGCTATCTTCTTATCTAAAAAAAAAGAAAAGAAAAATAAAAAAATCAATTTACATAATTTAATAATTGAATTTTAATTCCAAGTCTAGTTTAGGTTATACTGCCTCAGAGTTAAATGCAAACAACAAAGTAATACTGTTATCTGATTTTACCATCTTTTCTATAATTTCTAATTTGTACAATGCAGCAAGGTTAAATCAATGGCTAGAAACAAGCCTCTTAGAGACAGTTTCTAGGAAAACCAAATCTTTTTCCAAATGGCAACACAAACAAAAGAAGTCATCATATTACTGGGGATACTTTGTTTCTATTTTCTTTCAGTGGGAAAGTAGTTGTTGGAACCCTTATAGGTATAAATAAGTTTAAGAATACTTGTATCCATATAGCAGCATTGGTCCTGTGAATACATACTGTCACCAGGAATAATCAATTTATGGATCTCAAAGCCTGAATAAAAGAAATTAGGAAAGGGTGAATTATGTCCATAAGTCAGTGGAATCATAAGTAGACAATGTCATTAGACTGAACAAATTTTTGTCTCAGCAATATGTACAAATTTTCAAATGTGCAATGTGGCTAATGTTATTCATAGCAAAACAGCTATACATTTAAAAGATACTTAGCTTATAAAGCCCTTTTTTATAATGTATTTGTCAATTTGTGGGTCACATCGTACGGGGATCCTTTTAAATTTTAAAGGAGTGCTCATAGTTGAAAACACTGAAAACCACTAATACAGAGGATTTATAAACCTTCAATGGGAAATGAAAGATGACACAACACTGTAGGTAAATAATGGAGGGGAGTTTTGCAGTATTCATGTGTAAAACCACTTGCTTATACATAGTTTAGAAAATTATTTATAAATGATGATGGTTTAAGGACAATTAAAAGTACTGATCTTTCCTAACTTCTTGCCAAAAGGACACACTGGCTGTTTTTTCACAGAAATCAGTATTCCTATATTATTCCTTTACTTCCATTTAGAACACTTAAAGCCATGTATTAACATTCATTTAGAAGAATGTATCATCATCCATGAATTATAAATTAGTAATGAATTAGTATACTAACTTGTAGTCAAAGAAGTAGAGCATAAAGCAAGAACATGTATTCTGATTAGAATATCAATATATTAGTGAATAATGTAATTATAACTTGGACTAGAAATACTATTGTTAGCAAAAGGAAATTTTGGTAGGGTAAGTAACACTGAAGAAATTGAGGACACTCGGGTAAGTCTGTCATTCATTGTCAACAGAGGAGAGGAAACACAGAAAGGGAGACAGAGGACCACTAAACACATTTTTCTTATTTTGCTTGCCTTTTCATGTCACACAGCTGTATCTAACTCAGAGAGGTATAAATAGTCTCTAGTGAACTGAGGCTACAATTAAATTATTATCTACATGATGAAGCTACTTACTGGGAAAGGTGATGAAAGCCTGTCCTCTCATTCGTCCAGTCATTATCTGGAACTGAATTGGAGGTCCTTTTTTCTCCTGGAACCGAGCGAACAATGACACAAGATCTCTTTCAGTCACCCGAGGACAAAGGTTCTTCAGGTATAACACCTAATGTAAATTGAAGATCAACAGAAATAACACATAAGGAACATAAAACAACTCTTTTATTTACAGTTAGAATGAGTTGATTTCAGATAAAGATGGTGGATCAAACACATTTATTTAATTTAACACTATCCAGAGAACTCCCTAAAATTATATCAACTAATAAAAAAAGGTCCAAACTAAGAAAGCAAAAAAGGACATGAAAATAATATTCTAGAAGGTGGAAAATAATTGAATGAGTAGAAAAAATTCAGCACAGTAAGAAAGCTAGACATTAAACCACCAGTTTAATGTCTGGGGAAAGCCAAGCATTTACCTAACCTCTATTGAAAAATCCTTAAACAGTTCAGGAATTGATAGCTTCAGGTATCTTTGGAAATGATGGGCTTAAAATAAAGTTATTAGGTTGAAGGCTGTTTAAAAACTAATTACAACTCTCAAAAATCTCCTCTATAATATGCTACTGGTGAGGTTAGCTCATTGATCTGATAGAATACTAGAGGATCACTGTTGGAAGATGGGGAATGCCATATAATTTTGGGGATATGAATCCATTTCTGAAAGCAAGGAGACTAAGAAAAAAATATATACTAAATGCTGGGTCCTCCAGGGCCTTTTTAACATTAGGATCCCAGAATGTTTGTACTATTCTCTAAAGAAAGCATTAAGAACACTCTCCTCTGGCGACACTGATAAGCCCAAAGAGGAAAGATGAAAATACTGACTTGGGATCAGCAATTTCTCCAATAGGTCAGACCTGATCACCTTGAAGTTCAAAGTCCCCATGGGACATTCATGTTCTTAGAGCTTTCAAGAAGATTTTTTGTTCTTATTAATCCATAAATATAAACAGGTATCTGAGGAAAACCCTTAATGTGTGAAAAACAGAGAACAGAACAAACGAAACAGAAAGTAAATGGGGGGGGGGACAGAGATGAAGAAGGGCAAAAGATTTGTAACCAGTATCCTCACTGAGATAAGAAAAAATAGTCCACCAATTAAGAATGGGATGCTATTAAAAATTCTAAGAGAATAAAAGGAGCCCTTGATGTGCCTGAACTTATATCAGTTTAAAACAGATTGTTATGTCCATGGTAACCACAAATAAAATAACTACAGAAGATAGACAGAGGAAATGAGAAAGGAATCAAAGCATGTCACTACAAAACCAAACTAAAACAAACCAAATTAAAAAAATTGAACCACAAAGGCAGATAACTGAGAAGGAAAGACAGACAAAAGAAATAAAAGACAAATAGAAAACAATTAACAAATGGCCACAGAAATAATGGCAGAAAATTTCCCAAACATGGGGGGAAAATCGCATATACAAATAAGTGAGGCATATAGAATGCCACACAGTCATAACCAACATAAACCTACACCCAGACATATAATTATTAAGATCTCAGACATACAGCATAAATACAGAATA
>PVJX010044421.1:0-13196 GCA_004027295.1 Dolichotis patagonum
TGCAGGTCCCGAGGCGCCAGGGTCTCTCCCCTGCAGGCCCCCCAAAGTCCACCATACTCACCTGCTATTTCTTTCTGATGAATTGACCATTCCATTTCCAAAGTTCTGAAATGGCCAACAGACCACAGAAAGAATTCTCTTTAGGCTCCTGTTTGAAACCAGCAGCTACAGCAATCTGCTGGCCTTGCTTCAGGGCCACAAGTTGTGAGTTTTTAAATGGTGGATTTTAGAATATGTGAAACATTTTTCAGGGAAGGAAAAAAAAGCAGGGAAAAATACCAAGAAAAAACCCAAAACAACATCCCCCCCACACACACAGAGTCTTACTCAGCTGTCCAGGTGGCCTTGAACTCACTGTGTATCCCAGGCTGACCTCCAACTCTCAGTGATCTTCCTGCCTCAGCTTCCCAAGTGCTGGGATTACAGGCATGTGACAACATGCCCAGCACATTTGCTTTGGAGACAGTTTAAATCCCAGCCCTGCCCTACATTCCTGTGCCCTTGGACAACTGCTTGAGTGCTGAGACTTAGATTCATAACATGTAAAATGGCAATAAGAATTGCCCTTTCTTCATCCCACTAGTAAGCTCTCCTCTCTCCACCCACTGGGTGGCCAAAATATCCACTCTCTTAGACCAATGACTGGCAGCAGATATGTTGCCCTGACCCAAAGGTAAGTCAAAATTGTTTTTTTTTTTTCCTCAAAGCTTCTGAAGGAGATTCACGTCGATGCTGGGTCAGAATAAAGTTCTCTCCTTCTGAAATTGTAACTTGTAAGGATCATGGAAGCCATAGCTACTGGGGCCATCATTTCTATCACATGGAAAAACCACAGAGAAAATGAAGTTAATATAGAGGAGTTGTAGGCCTTTATCCATATTTAAATCAGGAGGCTGAGGCAGAAGGATCCCTGTGAATTTGAGACCAGCCTAGGCTACATAGTCAGTTCAAGGATACCGTTTCAGGGTAGCCTGGACAATTTAACGAGAGCCTGTCTTAAAATAAAATTATTTTATTTTATTTTTTAATTTATTTTATGGCACTGTGATTGAACCCAGGGCCTTTGCATTTGGCTGCATCCTCAGTCTTTTTTCAATTAGATTTTATTGGTACATTTTAGATATATATAATGATTACATTCATCATAGAAAGTTTGTACCTGAACATGATATAACTTGGCTTTTTTCCTCATTCACAAAATAAATGCCAGAACGTCTGTTTAGTTCAATCACCAGTATCAAAAACAAAGAAAAAAAAAAGCAAAAATGAAACACATACATAATGAGCCAGGTGGGGTGGTATATGCCTTAAGTCCCAGCATTCTGGGATGGCAAAGCAGGGGGATTGCAAGTTTGAATCCAGCCTGGGCAATTTAGCTAGAGCCTGCTTAAAAAAAGAAGGAGAGGGGAAAGTGGGGGAAGAAGAGGAAAGGGGAGGAGGGAGGGAGGAGAAAGGGGAAGGGGAAGGAGAAGAAGAGGAGGACGAGGAGGAGAAAAAAAAAGAACTTTTGCAAATAGGAAGGGAGCCAAGAGATGGAAGGAGGAGAGAGGGTAGAGGAAAGAGATACAGAAAGAATTAAGGCATGTGATGTAATGAAGAATGCAATAATTATGTACTGAAAACATATACAAACAAAAATAAAAATTAAAAAAGGCAGCCATGCAGAAGTACAGGTAGACAGCCAGGCACAGTGGTGCATGCCGGTCATCCCAGCACTTGGGAAGCTGAGACAGGAGTATTGCCACAAGTTCAAGGCCAGCCTAGGCTACAGAGTGAGTTCAAAGCTAGCCTGAACTGCATAGTGAGACCTTGTCTCAAAAAGACAGAGAGAGATAGAGAAGTATAAGTAGAATTTATTCTAAAGTAGATAAAGAGTTAGATCTTCATGCAAGAAGGCAGGCAGTGCCAGGGAGGTATCTGCCTTGACTGTGAGTTAAATAAACCTGTGCACAAACGGATTAATCCTGTTCAGACATGGTGGTACACACCTATAACCCTAGCCCTCAGGCTCAGGCAGAAAGACTGAGTTGGAGGCCAGCCTGGGCACATAGTGAATTCAAGACCAGTTTAGAATATACACTGAGACCCTGTTTCAAAAACAAAGCAAAAAACAATTAAAAATGTTAATCCTGAGGTTCAGGGAACTAAGACAATTAATGTGTTATTGGTATTTAGAAGCCACTCTGTAATTGTAAAATGTTCTGTCCTTTTTAGATGGTTGGTGTTTCCTCAGGGGCTTTCCTCATGTCAGAAACTTATTGAAGATACATTCTTAATTTAAAGCAGGTCCCATGGCCAGGCATGGTGGTGCACTCCTATAATTCCAGTCCTTGAGAGGCTGAGGCAGGAGGATTGCCATGACTTCGAGGCCAATCTGGGCTACATAGTGAGTTCAAGACCAGCCTGAACTACATAGTGAGACCCTGTCTCAAAAAACTCAAAAACTTAAAAAAAGAAAGAAAGAAAGAAAGAAAGAAGAAAGAAAGAAAGAAAGAAAGAAAGAAAGAAAGGAGAAAGAAAGAAAGAAAAAGAAAAAGAAAAATCAGGTCCCAGTCCAAGGAGAGAAGCCTTCAAAGAACATTTCTTTCCTGAGCTAAATCACTGAGCTATAGATCACAGCAGCCAGGAATGCTGTGTATCTTGTTTGGCACTAAATGGCCAGGTGGCTAGATTTAGAAGGATATGCACAATGTGTAACCTTAACATGTCATTTTGCTTTAGAAGAACATTCTAGATCTGAGACCTCACCAGTGATTATAAAAGGTACTATGCATTAAAATCTTTGTTTCTTTACATTGAAAATATAAATAAAGGCAAGTTGGTCCCATGTGCGGGCCGCTGAGGGGGAGAACCAGACGCCAGCCTTTTTCCATGAGTCAGTGCCATTCACAGACTGTGAGGGAAGAGACCAAGAAGCCAACAAGAAGCCAAGCCCTCCATGTGAGTCAGTACCATGTGTGGGCCACTGAGGGGAGAACCAGATGCCAGCCCCTTCTGGTGCATGGGCTGGGAGACAAAAACAACCAAGGTTCCCCGCCCCCGTAAGTGACCAGCTGATCCAGAGAAACACAGGCTACTGGGGTAAAGTACAACTTAATACTTGTAGTGTTCAGTGTTTCACTGACTTTGCCAGTAGTCGGATCATCTGTTCAGGAGATAACTACATAGTGTAGCGTATATGGGAGGATCTCCTTCTGAAGGTGGTAACTACTGTTAATTCCCTATTATCTTGTTTTGAAGTCTTGTATCATTTTCATTGTTCTGTTGGGTTGGGTTTTATTGAGTTTCATTTTGGATGAATCTGTTATATCTGATGGCATGGGCAGCTATTCCAAAGATAACAAGATATATTATGATAGCCATTTTGGATTTACTATTATCTTGTTTGGAAGCCCTTTATTGTGTTCATTGTTTTGTTTTTATTAGTTCTATTCTGTTTTGTTTGCTTTTTACTATGTCTGAAGGTATGGGCAACTATTTTGAAGACAACAAGAGGCATTGTGGTAACCATCATTTATTTCCTATTGTTTTGAAGTCCTATATCACTTACACTGTTTTGTTTTGATTGGCTTTATTCTGTTTTATTTTGTGGTTTTATATTCTTGAAAATAAAAATTACCAAAAAAAAAAAAAAAAAGGACCAGTGGTAGCATCCCTGGGTTCTTCTTTCAGTATCTCAAAACAAAACAGAAATAACAACAGTAGCAGCAATAAAAACCACCAAAAACAATGACAAGAATCTCTGAGATGTGGCCAACAAGCCTTACGTTCTCCCATTTGTGTTAAAGACGGAGCTGCACAGTGGCAGAGTGCTCACTTAGCATGCACGAGGTCCTGGGTTTGATCCCCAGCACCTCCATAAAAAATGAAGCTGTACATATTTATTTGCCCATGTCTACAGAACTCTGGAAGAAAGCACAAGGACCTGACAACCATGGTTGCTTCTAGAGAAGGAAAAGAGAGACTCAGCTGACACCAAGTGCTATTGATCTGATTTCTACATATGCCATGTGCACATATAATCTGTGCAAAGCATTTTAAAATGAAGTGTTAGCCATACATCAAACTTGTACTATTAAACACTGATAACTTTTGTTCATTTAGGATGTTTAGAAATGAAACCAGTTAACAGTGAGTATTATCCACATTGTGATCAAAAAGCCACAGCACAATTTGTAATGTTTATAGCAGCACAAGTTGTAATAGCCAGATCTTGGAAACAATCTAAATGCCCATCAACTGAAAAATGGATAAAAAGATGTGGTATTTTTATACAGTGGAGTACTACTCAGCCATAAAGGATAAACTGGAGACTTTTATAGGTAAATGGATGCAACTAGAGACCATACTCATAAGTGACATAAATCAGACTCACATGTGTAAACACTGTATTGTCTCCCTAGTGTGAGAAGCTGAAAGAAATAATACATACAAATAGTTAAGACAGTTTTTCTACTAATTTCTCTTAGTTGACTGAAAAGAAAGGTTTGTGCTAATATTGTTTGGACAACTAAATGCAGATATCTTGTTCTCTGAGTAACTAATTTAAAGATAGTGATACACAATGTATTAATCACTGTTCCCTCTTAGTATCTCGTTCTGAAATCATTTTTCTCTCTAAAAAATAAATATAATGACAGCACAGATTCTATAGGTGCCAACGATAGTTCAGGGTCACCAATCCCAACTTCTGGGCTGAAGGTGCCCGTCTCGCTCCCATGATTGTAAACAGCATTCCTGTCCCATAAAATTGGCCAGCCCTCGTGAGCCAGGGCAGCTGCCATGGGGAGCAGGAGACGAATCGAGAAGCCCACCTTCCCGTGAGCCAGCCAGCTCGAGGGCTGGGAGACAGAAAGAGCAACACCCCCACCCCCACCCCAACCCCTGCCCCTGGTAAGCAATGGGCTGATTCCGAGGAAGTCTGGCTGAGATGATGGCAACTGGAGTAAAAATAAATAGATAAATAACTTAATGCTTGTATTTGATTGGCTTTGCAGGCCTAAAGCTGGTGGTCTGAGCATCTATTTGTAGGAAAACAATATGCATTATAGCAACTATGGGGAATTTCCTTCTGTCTTGTTTTTGAAATCCAATGTTTTGTTCCATTTTACTGTTCTGTTTTATTCCATATCTGGTAACCTGAGCAACTATTTTGAAGACAACAATGTGCAATATAACCACCATTGTTAAATTCCTATCCTCTTGTTTTGAAAACCTATATAGCTATTGTTGTTTTGTTGTTGCTGTTGTTGTTGTTGCCATTTTACTTTTTTTTTGTTTGCTTCTTATTTGCTTTTTCGTTTTACTCTTGAAAAGAAAGAAAAGAAATTGACCAGCAGGACAGCACTTCCCACACAGACAGCTCAGATCTTGGGGGCTGCCAGTGATGGGGAGGGGGACCAGTCACAGGAAGAGTTCCCGGTGCTAAGAGGCAGAGTCAGTCTCTGCCTCTCTCCTGTTGTGGCTTGTATCTAGAAGTCCTCCCAAAGCCTTGGGGTCATAGGTGGGGTTCTTCAGAAGTGGCTGGATCTAGGGTGTGTAATGCTGAGATTAAGGGTGCCTTACCCTGGTTCAGGTGCCTTTAGGGTGGGTGACCTACATGTAGTATAAGGGACAGAAAGAGGGCTTCTGGCATCACTTGTTTCTGCTGCTGCTGCTGCCAGCCTGCACTGCCATGGACTGTTTCTCCTTTGCGATACCCCCTGCCACGACACCCAGCCTTCGAGCCAGTTGACTATGGACTGAAACCTGTATAAACTGTGAGCCAAAATAAATCTTTTCTCCTTGAAGTTGTGGGTGTTGGGTATTTTGCTTCAGCAATGAGAAAAGTAACTAAGACACCTCCCAAGGCTGTGCACGGTGCCTGTGCTTCTAAAATTGTGTGAAATCAGAAGGGACCAACATAGCATTACAGGCCAGTAGGTCTCATACTAAAACTGTTTTGCCTACTGGGTCAGATAAGCTGTTTTGACCGAGCTTCGGGTCTACCTACGATGCCATTTAACAGCCTGTCAAGTGGGATTCAAAATTCGATCAGCTGATTCACTGAAGCAGCTTTCAGCAGCATAAACAAAACACTGTTATTTCACAGAACAGAGCCTCTGGAGGAGAGAACTCGAGAGCTGCCTCGTTCAGAAGTTCTGCAGGGTCAGAGCTTGGCTCCGTTCCTTGGCTGGCTCGTGATTTCCTCTTCCTGGTGACCTCTGCTGTGCCAAGCACCACATGATCACACGCAGGATGTGCAAAGAACTTCCCACACTTGTGCTCGCTTGCCCTCCCTGCCTGTCTGTTTTTGTCTCTTTCTTTTCACCCAGCCCAGAGTGTTCACATCAGCACAGAGTGACTGGTATCATATGGGTGCATATGTACGGTGGGAGATCGAGGATCAGAGTTTTATATTACAGAACACAATTCAAATTCTCAGGATCGGCTGGCTAAACTGAACCAGCCAGAGAATTTTTTAAAATACGGTGTATGTAGTGCACGTTGCAATCCACAGTTTCTGTTTGTGTGGTCTCAAGTTTTAGCAGCTTCTCCTTGGAGCCCTTCAGCTCCGCAGTGGCACTTACAGAAGAGTGAGACTTGCCACGCACCCAAGACTCTATGGCCCTGACTCTGTGGCTGGATGAACTTTCCAGACCCCTTGGGACAGAAGATCAGGATGCCATAGAAATGCGGAGGAGGAATGGAACGGGAACGTCCCCTCCACCTGGACACTATTTTTGTTTTCGTATAAAGGAAGATTATGATGGGAGCAATGAACAGGCATTTCTGGGTGCTGATTATAGTATGAGTACCAGGATGCCACTCACAGACGCTCCTTTGCCCGGGTACCAGCTTTCCACCATCGGTGAGCTGAACCGCCCCAGCATCCCCAGGGAACCCACTGGCTCATCAGACGCCATGAACTCTTTCCGAGAAACACTGGAAATTCTGGCTGCCAGACTGGAAACTGTGTGACGCCTTTTTTAAGCTTGTCACTCACAGAGAGAAAAACATAACATTTTTCAGAGATACTACTGGGATCGTGTCTGGTAAACACATTTTCTGAGGCTGACCGGAGAATGGCTCTTTGCTCTTGATGTGCAGCATAAATCTGGCAGAAAACCCCCAATAACAGCCATGCCACTGCCTCAAGGTTTGACTGCCTTGAAATTTCTTCTGCCAGATTAAGTAGTCTGACACCCTTAATCTTAGTCTCAGGTGAAGTCTCTGGACAAAAGAAAAATGCAGACAAAGTTTCTGCCAAGCCATAACACATTGTCTGGAGTCCAACAACCAACAGAGTCCTCCTTCCCAGCAGAAACCTCCTGAGCCTGGTCTTTACTGGTTTTCTAGTCTTCTGAGCTCTGACTAGAATTTCCCGTGAAGAACAGCCTACACCATTCCAGCTCTACGCTTTCAGATGACGTCTCTGAACCTTTCCAAACTCTTCCCACAAGCCGCTCCTAAATCATCTTGGACCACATAGTCAGGTATGATCACAGCAACAAATCCCATTCCACTGGTACCAAATTCTGTCTTGGTTAATTTTTTCTCATTGCTGAGACAAAATACCTGATGCTCAAAATTAGGGAAGGAAAGGTTTATTTAGCTCACAGTTTGTGGAGGTTTCAGTCCATATTCAGCTGAGTCTAAGGCAGGGTGGCATGGCAGAGGGGCAACAGTTCATGGTGGTGGCAGATACCAAAAGCAACAAGAGCAAAAAGGGAGGAGCACACAGAGAAGACTCTTTCTGTCCCTTATATTGTATGCAGGCCACACCCACTTGGGTATAGCACTCACTCCCTTAATTCTAGCATTGGACCATGAATCATGCACAAATGCTAGCAGTCTCCTCCATGACTGCATGAGGCTTTGGGTTAACATCTGGATTCAAACTATAACAGCTAGATCTTGGAAACAACCTAATGCCCATCAACTGAGTAATGGATAAAAAGGATGTGGTGCATTTGTACAATGGAATACTACTTAGCCATAAAGAAGCACAAACTTGAGACTTCTTTTTCTTGTCTTTTTGAGACAGGGTCTCATTATGCAGCTCAGGTTGGCCTTGGGCTCATTTTGTAGCCCAGGCTAGTCTCAAACTTGCAACAATCCTCCTACCACAGGCTCACAAGTGCTGGGATCATAGAATGCCCCACCATGCCCAGCAAATTTGAGACTTTTATAGGTAAACACATGCAATTGGAGACCATCCTTATAAGTGAAATAAGTCAGACATCCATGTGTGAATATTGTATTGTCTCACTAATCTGAGAAGCTAAAAGAAACTATGTGTGTGTGTGTGTGTGTGTGTGTGTGTGTGTGTGTGTGTTGATTTTTCCGAGTTCATTGAAGATAAAGGCTTGTGCTGGTACTGTTTGGATGGTTGAATGCAGATGTCTTGTACTCTGGGTGAATGATTTGGGGATGGCAATGTGCAATGCATGCACCACTGTTGTTCCCTAACTATTGTGTTTTGAAAATTTCTGTTTTTTCTTTTTGAAATAAAGTGGATTTGACAAAGAAAAAAAAAGAGCTGTGTAAGTAGACATGGATGATTGAACATCTTATTTATCTGTTCCACTTCTAAACCCTACTATAATCACAGGAAAGAAATAAAAAGATCATAAACCCATAAAGTTAAAGAGAAGCAGGAAAAGACAACAGGGATCAGAGAATTCGACAGAGTTTTAGAATACGAGCATGTGTGCGAGTGAGGGAGGGGTGGGTAGGAGGGGCGGTCAGGGAGAGGTGCCACAGAGAGCACAGTGCGAGGGGCGCTCTGCTGAGACAGCTGCTTGGCCCAGCAGAGCGCATAAAGGCTGCAAGTTAAGGCACAGCGTACCGCGTCTCTGACAGACCCGATGGCGTCTCTGCATGGAACCATGCGGTTCACAGTAGGGAATCTAACTTCTGACATTTAGCGTAATGTATCTGAGCATCTTCTGTGTTATAGAAGCAATCGGGGTATTTTTTCCTTTTAATTGCTGAAACTACTCTGTCATGTTATGAGTGTACCACAATCTGTTGGATTGTTTCCAGGTTGTACCATTATGAACCTAATTACTGTTAAATTCAGTGTAGAGATTTTACTGTCAATCGCTTGAGGGTTCTTTTATTCAATTAAAAAATCATGAATTGGCAAAGTACAACTGTGCTAGCGGCCCTGATGACACTGATTGACACTATTGCTGGATGATATTGGTTGACACTGCCAACCACTGGTCTTTGTCACTGTCAACCATGGCCATCTGATGCCAGCTTGTGCTGGAGGCCATTGGGAGACTCTGCTGTTTGCTTCTCTGTCACTGCTCTTCATCAGCTTCTGGCCTCTGAAATCCTCACGGTTACCAACCCTATGGCTCATTACTCTTTTAAAGCAACTGTCTGACCACATTACTCAGGACAATATCCCTGAGTAGATTTACAGGATCTTCTGAGTCCACACAAGGTAAGAAACAAATCATGAACAGATTTACAGGGCCATCAGAGTGAGTCTTTATTTTAACAGGACCTATGTGACAGCAGACTGGAGAAGTGTAATGGAAGTTCTGCTTATATAGCAGCTGCAGGCCTGTGATTGGCCCAAGTGTAAATCTGTGATTGGTTCAAATTTCAGCCTGCTGATTGGTCCAATTATAGGCCTACGATTGGCTCAAGTCAGTGTTGGGCTCAGGGATTGTTGTAGCTGTGGTGGCAAGAAAGCAAGGGGGAGAAGCCAGGCCCCAAGGCCCTGCTGCCATCGGGGGAGCATCGGTGAACCACTGCCCATGCCTCTCCATCACTCCAGGAAGCCCAGATTGGAGGAACCCAGGTACCTGTTCCAATCCACTACACAGAGGGATGGGTAGCAAATGCAGGAAGCACCTGAGATGCAGCAATGAGCTGACTGGGAGAAACACAGGAAAATGTCAAGATGAAGGGGGAAAATACAATCTCAGGCCTCCAGGCCACATAGAACGAGTTCAGGAGACACAGACATGGTAGAAATTAGGTCATGCTCCTGAAATTTCTGAAAAGATAACAACTGAAGTAAAAATGCAACTTAGTTCTCATATTGTTTGGTCAATTTTACATGGCTATGTCTGATGGTCTGGAAAACTATTTTGACGATAACAAAAGGCATTATGGTAGTCATTGTTAATTTTCCATTATCTTATTTTCAAGTCCTGTATTGTTTTCATTGTTTTTATTGTTTGATTTTATTCCATTTTGTTTTGTTTTATTATGTCTATTTATATGTTTTATTTATTATGTTTTGTTTTATTATGTTTGTATTATTATGTCTGAAGGTATGGGCAGTTATTTTGAAGATAACAGGATATATTATAGTAGCCATTGTTGATTTCCTACTATCTTGTTTTGAAGTTCTATATCACTTTCACTGTTTTGTTTTTTCTTTCTTCTTCTTTTTTTTTGTGTGCTGGGAATTGAACTCACTACCTTGTGCTTGCCAGGCAGGCATGTGTGCTGCTGAGCTGTATCACTGACCATGGTTTTGTTTAGTTTTATTCTGTTTCATTTTGTTTGATTTTATTATGTCCAATGGTACGGGCCACCATTTTGAAGACAACAAGAGGCATTATGGTAGCCATTGTTGGTTTCTTATTATCTTGTTTTCAAGCCCTGTATTGCTTTCATTGTTTTGTTTTGATTGACTTTATTCTGTTTTATTTTCTTTGGTTTTAATCTCTTTAAATAATTTTTTAAAAAAGAATGCAGGGGGCAGGGCTACACTTTGATTGACAAATGGGGTCTGTCTTAATTACTTTTTACTCATCACTGAGACAAAATACCTGATGCCCAAAGTTGGGAAAGGAAAGGTTTATTTCTTACAGTTTTTGGAAGTTTTAGTCCATACTCAGTTGGCTCCAAGGCAGGGTGGCATGGGGGGGGCGCAGTTCGTGGCAGCTGCAAACAGCAAGCTGAAACCAGCAAGAGAGAGAGACACACCTTCTTCCTACCGTTACATCACATCCTGGCTCCACCCCCTAGGAGGGTGTAGCACTGACACCACCAATCCAAACACTAGACAATGAACCAGTCACAAATGTACAATGCAAATACATGAGGCCTGGGGACCACCGACATAAACCATGACAGGGTCTTTCTATTATTCCTGAAGATCCTACATTCCCTCTGGTTTAATCTGTCTGCTTTTAGATATTTATTTATTTTCGGTTTGAGACAGGGTCTCTCTGTTTGGTTTGGGCTGGCCTTGAACTCACTATGCCCAGTCTGGATTGGAATTTGTGGTAATCCTCCTGCCTCAGTCTCCTGAATGCTGGATTACAGGTACACACCACTACATAGGGCTGCAGAGCTTTTAAACTGTCAAAAGTGATCTTTGGTGCCATATCCAATATGTGAATAAGAATCTACCTTGATCATTTGATCACATTCTTACCACCTATAATTCCCTTTCTTTCCTTCCATTTTCCTTCCTCCTCCACACCTCCACTTTTTAAAAATAGTACTGGGGCTTCAACCCAGGGCTTTTATACTGAGCTGCATTCTCAGTCCCCTGCCCAGTTTTTCCCCCAAATCCATTTTATTTCAAGGAGAAAAAAAAAAGAGAAGAAAAAAAGCTAAAACAAAAATTCAAACCATGTCAATCAGTCTCTGCCCAGTTTTAAATTTTTTTCTAATATTTTAAAATTTTATTTTAAAAGGGAGTAAAATTAAACACAACAAAACAGAACAGAATGGGACATAAGAAAGCATAAATTTCAAAGCTAGACAACCAGAGATCTTCACTATCTGTCATATTGTCTCTTGTTTTCTTCCAAATGGTTGTCCTTATCTTTGCATATGGGGAGCTCATACTAAATAACACAGTCAGTCTTTTCACAAGATGTGTAGTTCACTGGCTCCCACTTGCTAGGCAGAGGGGAGGGGGAGGGGGAACACGGGATGGGGGACAGGATGACGTGAGATGTCTGATTCTCAGCCCACATGCCAGCAGGATCACAGCCACCCTCCAGAGAGGGGAGGAGCTCCTTGTTCTCCTGGCACCCCAAGTCAACTGCATGGTGCAGGTCCCCAGGCACCAGGGTCTCTCCCCGGCAGGCCCCCCAAAGTCCACTATACTCACCTGCTATTTCTTTCTGATGAATTGACCATTCCATTTCCAAAGTTCTGAAATGGCCAACAGACCACAGAAAGAATTCTCTTTAGGGTCCTGTTTGAAACCAGCAGCTACAAGCAATCTGCTGGCCTTGCTTCAGGGCCACCAGTTTTAAATTTTGAGACAGTCTCACTAAATTGCCCAGGTGGGACTTGAACTTGTGATCCACCTGCCTCAGCCTCCCAGATTGCTGGGGTTACAGTTATGTGCTACCATGCCCAGCTAAAATTATTAATTTTATGTTAGGTGAATTTTACCTCAATTTTTAAAAATCAAAGATAATGCTTTGACTATCTTGGGGTTACTCACAGGGAAGATATACAGAAAATATGGACCACTTCAGCACCCCACAAATTATGTTGACTGTACAGATCTGGCCATGATAAACCAAGTAGGCTTGGGTTCAGAAAAGGGATTCTCTTGTGAACCTTTGCCCATGCCATTTTTTCCTGACTTGCCTGTTCTTTTTGTAATCATAAATATATCTTTCACTGTCATGTAAGAAATTTCTTCCAGACCTTTTTTTTTTTTTTTTGGTCTCTCTTTTTTTTTTTTAATAATTTTATTTAAAGAGGAAAAAACAAAACAAAATAAAACAGAATAAAGGGTAGCAACCATACAGTATTCCAAGGAAAAAAGGAAAAGTACAACAATAAAACCTAAGAAATTATTACTTGACAAATTACATAATGACTTCTTGGAAATAGTTGTTTAAATTACAAAGTTAAAGCATGTAAAGTAGACATTCAAACAGTGAGACTGTTAACAGTTCTGCTCCACGATCTGACAAAAACAACAATATGGTCATCCATCTTACCCACTCAAATATACATGCAATTATATCAATAGGGTAAAGTTAAACACAACAAAACAGAACAAAGCAGGTCACAAGAAAGCAATGTAAGACATAAATTTCAAAGCTAGACAATTGGAGATATTCACTCTCTATCATATTGACTCTTGTTTTCTTCCAAATAGTTGTCCATATTGTCACATACAGGGAATTCACATGAAACAACCTAGTATGGAATTGATCTGAGCAGGACGAGGAGGGCATTACAGGTCTTCAAGACCAGACATTAGG
>PVJX010044422.1:0-13195 GCA_004027295.1 Dolichotis patagonum
TACCACAGTGATATATGTGCACCCATGATTTTTTTTTATTTAAAGAGAAGAAGAAAGAAAAAAAAAACAAACAAAACAGAAAGAGGGTAGCAGAATTCTGAAGGGAAAAGAAAAAAAAGAAAAAAGAGAACAACCACGACAGAACAAAAACAAAAACAAAAACAAAAATACTAAGAAATTGCCACTTGATAAGTTACCTACTGTCATCTTGGAAATAGTTGTCCAAGTTACAAAGTTAAAACATACAAAGTATACATTCAAACAATGAGCCTGTTAATGGTTCTGCTCAACATTCTAACAAAAACAGTAATATGGACATCTATCTTATACATTTAAACACACATGCAGTTATATCCTTTAGAGCACTTTCTTTTCCTCTTTTTTACAATTGCAATTACACATTTTGGGTTTTATTACTCCTACATTTCTTATTACTTTTTACAATAGAGACACACTGTGATATTTATAAATATGATTCTTATTTATTTCACTAATGAGGATAGTCTCAAGTTGTCCCCATTTCCCAATGAAGGCCTAAAGATCATCCTTTTTATAGCTGAGTAATATTCCATTGTATAAAAATACCACATCTTTTTCATCCACTCTGCAGTTGATAGGCATCTTGGTTGTTTCCAAGATTTAGCTATTACAAATTGTGCTGCTATGAACATGGGTGCACATATATCACTGTGATATGACCTTTTCAGTTTTTCTGGGAAAATACCAAGGAGGGGAATAGCCAGATTCAATGCAGCTTCCAGTGCTGGTCTTCTGAGAATTCTGCATACTGATTTCAATAGTGGTTGCCCTGTCTACACTCCCACCAACAGTGGAGCAGTGTTCCTTTTTCCCTGCAGCCTCGCCAACATTTGTTATCAGTTGATTTCTTGATGGCAGCTGTTCTTTCCGGTGTGAGATGATATCTCAATGTTGTTTTAATTTGCATTTCTCGAATGACCAGTGATTGTGAACATTTCTTCATGTATTTGTTTGCCATCTTCATCTGAGAACTGTGTGTTCATCTCAGCTGCCCATTTTTGGAGAAGGTCTTTGAATTTGGAGGGGTTGATATTTTTCAATTCTTTATATGTTGTTGATATAAGTCCTTTGTCTGAGGGGTTGCTGATTAAAATTCTTCCCCATTCTGTGGGTTTTCTTTTGACTCTGATGCTGATTTCTTTTGAAGTGCAGAAACTTTTCAATAATATGAGATCCCAGTTGTTGATTCTTTGTAGTGTTTCCCGTGCAGTTTGTGTTTTGTTCATGAATTCTCTGCCTACCCCTATGTCTCCAAGATGTCTACCTACCCTATCTTCCAGTAAATAAAAAAAAAATCAAATATTATTGACAAAGACATTCATACTGAATAAAAATGTAAAGGCAATCAAGTAAAAAATTGAAATAAAAACTCTAATCAGAAAAGCATATCAACTTCTTTTTCTCGTTTCACAATTTTTACATTATGTGACACATTATTTTTATTTGTACGCTAAAAATCTAATCATTTAGCACTGTTTTTGTGGAGTGTTTTGTTAAGTACTCTGAAACTGTGTTTGAGCTAGTCATGAGAGATTATCTTGGTGAATTTGGCATGTTTTCATTTCTGGCATTACTAAAAATGTGCCTTGAAAATTGAGTATACTCAGTTTTCTTTAATTGCACACAAGAAGCAGAAAGAAAACTGAATAATAACAATGATATTTAATATTTGTTTAAAAGAATGTAACTGTTTTGCCTTAAATTGTGTTTTAAACACTCATCATATTAAATTGTAGTGTGTATATCAATCATTATACTTTTATTTCTTTAAACAGTGATACACTTTAAATCGTATACTGCCTGTCATCTGGGTAATACTGATTCTAATTGTATAGTAGTTTGCTATGACTACTCTAACAAAGTACCACAAAGTTGGTGGCTTAACAAAACACAAATTTATTCTCTCAAAATTCTAGAAGTGTGAAATATGAAATCATTTTACTGAGCTAAAGTCCAGGTATCAGTAAACCCTTCCTCTGGAGGCTCTTCAGGGAAGTCTGTTCCATGCTGCCTTTGCTTCGGGGTGGCTGCCATCACTCCTTCATGTGAGACTGCGTCATGGCCATAACACTGATTATGTTTCGTGTTCTGTGTTTAGTGTTATAAATATGATCCCAATGAGACTCCATGATCTATGAAACTTATATTAGACAATTTAGCAAATTAAAACAAGTATAATAATGATAATACTCATGAAAGAGAGTTGACTAAAATTCAGAAAGTTATAAAAAAATGCCCAGATTCAATTAAATATAAAAACCAAAAAATGTAGCTGAAGAACACAAAAATAAGAAAAAGTGACTTCAAAAACTGAGGATAAGAATATTTGAATGTTGAAATAGATGTTAGCCTAAATGTTTTTGCTTGAACAACAAATGATACTAGCCCAAGAAAGTTCAAATGTCATCATAAAGTACTGTTGTAGACTTTGTTCAAGATTTTACATAAAAAGTAAGTGAAAAACATAAGAGATTGAGAAATTAAAGAATCATGAGAGTCATATCATGGCTTATAATGCACCATATGTTGCATATGATTTCTAAAACAAGGAACCCACATATATCTAAAATTTAGTAAAGAATGATTCAATGCCTTTTTAACCAAAAACCTAAAAGTAATGGAGTTTCACAACAGAATAACAATATAGTTTTATCATTAATGAAGTATAAACAAAATATACATTGTACTTGATTTTGATAGTCAAAATCTGCTGCTATAATCCTCTCTATAAAACTATATATACAAATACAAATACAAATAAAGTTTCTATAGTATAAAAATAATGTTCATTATTTTTCTACATGATTTCCCTTATAATTGACTTGAAGCAAAGTTTCTTCATCTTTATTGCCTATAAGCCACTAGTACAATAGTGTTTGTGAATAGAAGCACAAGAAGTTGGAATGCAGAGTTAAGTGCAATTAGGTACATTACTAAATTCATTTCAGCTTTGTAGAAAATTTAGTTTATTTCTTAGCTACATTTGTTATCCCTGAAAAGCCCAGAACCATCCACCCTAGCCCAAATGATGAGCAAATAATCTGCTTTATTCTTCCTCTTATCTCTCAATATTAGATGTTCACTTTCTGGCCTTATAAACTCATCAAATTTCTGAATTATATCTCCAAGTCCATCCTAGTATCCAGGGCCTCTCTGATTCAGAACTATGTTGTTCAGTACTTTATGATTTCACTGGATTCATATCAGATGCAAATTTGTCTGTATTTTCTGACTTGTTTATTGACACTGAGACTTAAAATGAAGTCTGACACTTGTTATTGAAAGAATATGAACATGGTTATGGTGTTAACTGAAGAAGCAAAGGAATAAATGTCTAGGATTTCAAAATCAAGCTAAATATTAGCCAACAAATTCAGCAAGTGGTGAATTCCCTGGGGCAACTTCATAAAATTAAATCTTAGAAAGTACATACATTGGTTATGTGACAGACTATCCATATACAATTCAAATCTACTAGCATCTTCCTATACTTTAGTCTTCTATGAGAAAATGCTGCTATCATTTTCCTCTCAAGTGTAGAAGTGCAATTCTAATTCTTAAAGCAAAGATTGTAATTCTTGAAGATGTTAAAGAAGGTAATTAAACCAAACTGATATATACACTGAAAACTACAACTCGTCACATGGCCTTAACTATTCATATTGCTTCTTCTCTATCATCCCTACAAAATTTTCCTCTTTTCAGCTAGCAGCTCAAACAATTTTTGCTGTTTAACTGGTATAGTAACTCAGGTTATTCATTCATTCTTTGCTTTATAATCCTTTCAAAATACTTTCCATGTACCCACATCTAATGATTGGAGTTGGTAGGTGAAATTAAAAAATTTTCTTAGTAAAACTAAAAGTATAACAAAAATCACAGAAGAAAACAATTGTAAAATGTAATGTGACATAAATTTAAAATATTTGCCAAGGCAATGTCTTTAACATAATCATAAATTTATTAAATCATTGACCATCAGCTTGTGTTAAAAATTTATGTATATGCACTTTAAAGAGAACACATCGTAACAAAAAAGGTCAACCATCACAATCAGAAAAACACATAGATATTAAGAAATATTGTTATAGAAATACCAGAATTACAGGATGATGATCATTAAACAGAAATATATTGTCTACTTAATTTAGATACAAAGTTCAACAATGTAAATATTATTTATTTTGTTTAGGTAAATTTTTTCATAATAAAAATTACAAATAAAGTAAATTACAGAGAATGCTGCAAATTTTGACATGACAGTAATTTTTGATAAAGGGAGAAAATACATTCATATATAGAAAGCTTTAGTGTTTTTATCATATACTTGAATTAAGAGTTATTTCTTGAATTTGCTAATGCAAAAATAAAGACTATACCCTATCTAAGTGAAAGAAAATTGTAGGGAGCTTTCAAAGCTGGGGATTGATCACATGTGGGGGGTGGGGGGCTAAATCAAGGCCAGTCCTGAAAAGAGCCCAACGCAAGTTATACAAGCAAGGTGTTCCAGCTCCAAGAAGTCAAGGGGCCCAGACCAGCCAGGCAATTAAGTCATTAGACAGCAGGGCTGAAATTGGAATCTCCCTTTTGGATGCATAAGTAAATGTGCTAGAGTGGCTGAGCAGTTCCTTTCCTCCCAACAGGAGAGTAAGGGCTCCACCTGACACTAGCTTTTGTCTCTTCATTTTCTCATCCTCTCATAGTCTTTCACCCAAAAAACCTCAAAAACCACATGGCCCTGACATATGGCACCTGAATGGGGGACAGGGTAAGAGATTGAGAGTGAGGGGGAACTTCTTATTTGTGTGCAACTAGGAGGAGAAGTGCATTGATACAGGTCAACAGTCATCACTGGAGTATATCAATATTGACTTGATTAAATGCAAAGGCTGGGGCATTGAAACAAACCCTTATTCTTTAGGACCAGTTATAAACAGGCTTATAAGAAACTGCTTCCCCAGAAGAAAAGAAAGGGGTGGGGGTTGTATTGATTTCATTAGTGGTATAATTATGGGACAAACAAATTCTAAGCAATTGCAAATGTATGTGAAACTGCTTCATGTGTGCTTGGTTTCAGAATTTATATTTCTTCTGTGGATTTGGATTAAACAGGGTCTTAATCATTTTGCTTCATTTTGTTTTTGTCTTTTTGAGACAGAGTCTCACTGTGCAGTTCAGGATGGCCTTGAGTTCACTTTGTAGTCCAGGCTTGTCTCAAATTTGCAACAATCCTCCTGCTTCATCCTCCTGAGTTCTGGGATTACAGATCTGTGCCACCATGCCCCATTGTCTTAATAACCATAAACTTCTTGAGATAACCACAGTGCAATTGGTTTAAGGTACTGTTTTAAAATTAAGTCCTGAGCAAAACAAACAAACAAACAAACAAAAAACATGGTGGAATGACTGCCGCCTCGATAACTGAAACACTAATAGCTATCTCCACCTTTTCAGCTCACAGAAATTTTGCTGCCTCACTGGTTAAAACTTTCACCTCTAAGGGAGTAAAGTCATCTTCTGCATCTTCCTTGAAATTAATGATAAAAGAAGCCATATGGGTGGGAGAATAGAGAGTTTTCAGCGTATCTGCCTGGTTATGGTACTAATCTTCAAATCCCCAAAAGTTCGAGACCAGTTCACAGGTCATCAATCCACAGCCTATAAAAAGGAGAAGAAAAACAAAGCCACTTGTTTCTGTTGTGGAGGAGGGGTCATGTTGCCAGAAGTTGTGCTGCTGCACCTGTGGGGGCAACACAGCCACTATCCATCCCTTCAATAAAGCTTTCAACTATCTGTCCAAAATGTAGGTTGTGATATCATCAGGCCACTTGATGTAAATTCAGAACTGATGTGGAAAGCTTTCCGGTTCCAGAAGAAAAACTTCCAGTGGAACCTGCAATTGACTTGTCAAAGAGTAGGATTGCTATGGCTCAGACAGCTTGCCTGAGATGGCCTGGCCCTGCTTGGCATGGCCTAGTGGTTAGGGGCTAAGGGTTAATGTGGTCATGATTTGTGAATTGCTTATTTTTGTTCACAAAATACTCTTATAAAAGACAATTTTGAACAACCAATACAATGACAACCATTTTGTAAAATTTCTAAAAATTCAATAATTAGCTTTCACAAGCTGGTAATAGACTAGCTCCAGCATATCACTATGTCACTATGGCTTTGTAGTAAGTCTTGATATCTGGTAGTGTAAATTCTCAAACACTTTTTTTTAATTGTTTATTTCAGGGATACTTGCTTCAAATTCACAATCAATGTGACTCTGTTTATTTGGGTCTTTTTGTTCTCTTTTATCAATTTTTAGTTTTCAATACACTGACACTACACAGCTTACTAAATTTCCTGAGTTTTTTTCCAGAAGAAGGAATTACAAATGAATATACTTGGGAGGAAATGGGAAAGCAGCTTAAAGCGAGGCTAAGAAAAACCAAACCAGCACAATTCTATTTGGACCTCTCCAGACTTTAAAAGGGTTATTTTTCAGGGAGAAGCTGCTGCTTTCTGCCCCCCTCACCACTTGTCACCAGCTCCCAAGCAGGGGAGGAAACCAGAGAGCTCCCTACACTGGAGCTTGTCCCAGACAAGGAAGGTGGAAAACAGTGTTGCTTGTTTCAATTGCAAGGGAGAAATGTTGTATAATATAATAAAATGTTGATAGACTTACTACTGGTTCTTAAGGATTGTTAAATCTGTATTAAAATGTATTAAATGTATTAAAATGTTCAATTGTAAAATGTTAACAAAATAAGGATGTCTTTATAGTTAAAACAATGTGTCTGGTTTTCCAGTTAACAGTGGTGGATTGGAATAATTAATACATTGTGTGAACTTGAAATTTGGAAGCTTGGCTGAGTGATTGATGTGGGATCTGGGATCTCATTTTGTAAACCTTTTTGTACTGTGCAGGAGTAGGGCAGAGAGATGGCATGCCTGCTGCACCCACTCTGGCGGGGCAGCCTGCTTGCAATGTAGAGAGAAAAAGAAGCTTGTGCTTCTCCTCCTTTGCTCTTGCTCCTTTTGCTGTCTTCCACCACCATAAACTGTTATTTCCTCAGAGACTGCTTAATAGGCTTCTGTTTCCCATGCCATTTTCCATCAAAATGCTTCTGCCTTATGAAAACAATTCCATTTAATCCAGATACAGACTAAAAATTGTTACACCTGCTCAAAATTTAATTACAGAAACAAAAAAGGAGAATTTTACCTAGTCTTCATTGGGCCGTATGTACTATTAAAGTTTTAAACTTTACTAATGAAGGAATTATAGTAGCAACAAGATAATTCAATCAGGTAAAAGAAAGAAACTAGGAAAGGTACTTCAGACAGATCTTCATGCTAGACAATGGAAGGGATGCAGATCAGTGCTAACTTGGGGTCAAGCATATGCTTATGTTTTTCCAGAAAATGATATCTGTGTGCAGGTGCATGTTGTCTAGCTGTATCATGGATCCAAACACAGAAAAGGAGTTGATTTCACTTTTCAAGGAGGTGATGGTCAGTTATATTACTGTAATGCCTCAGAGAACACACCACAACTGAGAAAAGGATGAAGCCAGAACCAATCTTACTTGACCCGGGATGCCAAGAAGATGGTAACCAAAAATAAAGCCAAATATCTACATAGATGATAGGAGTGAATTCCAAGTTCTATAACAAAAATATACATTAATTATAGATAAGATTTTGTCCTTTTCAAATTCTTTTTTACAAGAGATCTCTGCTGATTGATCTGCAACAAATATCATTAGTCTATTTATAGTTATTAATTCTGCAATTGTAAAAACTTACTATAATTCCATTTAGCTAAAATATATTTGAGTGCACTCTGATTTTGTAAGATACTTGTTTGTTTGCCTGTGTATCTGTTTGACTTTTTGTCCCATCTATTAAGGTGTTGTTGGGAGTCACTGAGCTAGTGATCATTCACATATACCTGACCAAAAGCCAAAGTGCCCATACAGGAATACCCTAGGGCATGGAGAACCTAAGAAATACCCTAAGGGAATGGGGTGCTGGAGGTGAATAGGTCTCTAATCCTGAGAACATGGATCCTAAGAAGAGAGCTATTTCAGCAAAAGGGCATGATACAAGTATATGAATAGTTCCTGGGAACTTAAGAGAGTTCCTTCAGATACTGACAACTCTGTGTTTCTTTCTATGTCTGTTTGAATCCATGCAAATCATCTGTCCATGTTTGTCCTTTTGTCCATTCTGTGAACAGCTGTTCCTTTTTTATTTGAGCTCAACAATCTTCTTTTCTTTGTTTTTCAATGTTGGATCCTTTAATCAAATCTTAATTTGGGTCATAGATTTACAACAGATGTTTCCACCTAGATATCCAGTTAATCCAAATGTTGCTAAAATTGCTTGCATAAATATAATACATATTACTGTTTATCATAACTTGAGAGTCTTCCATTGTTCAAAAATAATGTGTCAAATGTTGTGATTGAGTTTTCATAACTCATCAAAAAATTGTTAAGATACTAAAGAAAAATCCCTTGAAGGAGGTTGTTGGACAGGGCTCCAACTGATGACTAAGAAAGCAGCTGCCTGGAATAATTTTAAGCAGTTCTTGTTCATTGACCAGAGGCCCCAATCATCTTCATAGTTTTATGGGAGACAATCCAACTAAAGTTATAAAAATATATTTTTGCAATATGTTCACATTGCTCATGCTCAAAAGAAATAATACAGTCAGGTTTTCGATTTAAAGATGCTCAGTTACAAAGGTTTTATATGGCCATGACAAATGATTATTATAAACATCATGGTGTACTAATGTATTTGTGCTTCAAGATATACAGGTTTTCCAAAATGTAATACAAGGAATTTTTATGGTGACAAAATTTTGTTTTGGATTCAGATCTCTGCCTGTAACATAAACTTATGAAATGTACACCCCACTAAATGTAATCAAGTTAGATAAAAGCTTCTTATGCATTATATAGGGATGATTATCTAAAAAGGATATTTTACATCAAAATAGAAATTTAAATGTATTACAAAATGGCATCATTATTGTCATGCTATAATGTTGTGTATGGTTTTGATTTTTCATTTTTTGTGTAAAATATGTAATAGTTTGTTAACATTTGACAGATATTCAATGGTTAAAACATCCATGGTTGTTAAAAACTAATGGTTTCATATTATGTTCTAAGATATTTGATATTTAGCTAAGATAATAATGTTAAGCTTACTGTCTCTACTACACTGTACTGTTAATAATCTTTTCTTCTGGATGTTCAACAACAGAGTTTTAGAGACAAAAAATTAGAGAGATTGATGGGCTAAGAGAATAACCAATATTTTGGCACTAGCCCTCTGAGGTTGATGAAGATCCAAGACGTAAGAGAATCTCTGCTGTGACATTATACCCTAGATGAGTCCCTGGTCTTCTGACCAAGAAGACTGTGGGACCACGGAGGTAGGTGATCAACAATATATAGTGTGCCTGAAGAAAGTCACCAAGAGAAAGGTCTCCCAGGATGTCACAGAAAGCAGCTGTGTCAAACAATGACTGTGACTCATCTAGACAGCTGACACTGACAAAAGAGCTAAGAGGTGCACCATAGTTCCAAGGCAGTTCCTGAGTAATTTTCAATGACTTTTATAGATAACAAAAAACTGATGGTGATTAATACAGGTCTCACTTTAACTTGGACTTGGACATCCAACAAGCAAGCATAACCAGAAACTCTGTAAAACAATGGTATAGTAATATGTTAGTCATAAAAGAAACTCAAATTGCTAATATCTTCTGACAATTGTCAGCTACATTGATAATTTTCTACTGTTCGGGATTAATGGACTGCAAAGGAATACAGGGACTTAAAATCCTTGGGCTGCTCTTAAAATGAAAAGCATTCAAGAGTCACAAGGTCTTCTGCAGAGTTCTTCAAATACAACTCCTCCTGCTTCAACTGACCACCCATCCTGTGCTACAATAAAACAAAATGGAGGGATATGTAGGGAGCTATATGAAGCTGAAGACTGATCACATGTGTGGGGCTAAAGAAAGGCCAGTCCTGAAAACACAGAGAGCCCAACACAACCTACAGAAACAAGCTGTTCCAGCTCCAATAAGGCAAGGGGCCCAGACCAGCCAGGCAAGCAAACTGTGAGGCAGCAGGGTTGAAATTAACATCTTCCCTTTGAACGTATAAATAAATGTGCTACTGTGGTTGAGCAGTTCCTTATTCCCCACCAGAAGAGCAAGGGCTCCACCTGACCCCAACTTTTGTCTTTTCTTTATTTTCTCATCTTTTCACGGTCTTTCATCCCAAGAACCTCAAAAGCCACATGGGTCATGGCAGAGAAGTTTGTAAGGACTTGCACTTGTGAGGCAGGTGCTGTACCACTGAGCTATAGTCCCAGCCACAATGCATGATTCTTACAATACTAGGAAACATTATATGTAGAAAGAAATTGTTCACTATCACTCATTTTATAAGAACTTCAATTAAATTAGAAAAAGTCAACAGTGCAATAAAACTGATTATAATTAAATAAAACTTAATTCAATAATTCAATGCATGTTTAAAATTAGGAAATGTATCAATAAATACAACTTAAAAATTCAGTGACCTCATTATTAGATGCTAAAAAATCAATATAATCTATTAATATTCATGATAAAACATATAGAAAAATTAGAATGAAATACTATGATCTAAGATTCAACATGCTATTTCTTCATATGTTAAATGTATTTATCAATGTTGGTAACAAAATGTGTAAGAATCATAACACATTAAACACCTTTGTAATTCATGATCACTCAGTGTATTTTTTTATTTCAGTGCATTGATAATATCAAGTCAAATAATATTTTTGAACATTTATGTCTGATGAATGTGTTTTAACTTTTGATGTTTTGCTTCATTTCAATATAGTATTGAAGAACAGATATTGGACCTATTTTTTATTTTGTTTCTAATTGACACAATATAATTGTACATATTTATGAGGTACACATGATATATTGATACATGTATACATTGCAAAATAATGAAATCAAGATATTTCATAGATATTAGCCTTATATTTATTATTTCTTTAAGGTTAGAATATTTGAAAATCCTTTCTTCCAGCTTTTTGGAAAAATTCAATATAATATATTAGCCATAATCACTCTGCTGTCAATAGATCACCAGAATTTATTCCTCTTTATATTTAAAAATCTGTTTACCAATATCTCTCTAGACCCTGCCACAGACACACACAAACACACACACACACACACACACACACACACACACACACACACACACTCATATACTGCTCAGCCTTGGTAACCAATATTCTGCTCTCAACCTCCCTTAGATTGCACACAAATGAGTACACGCAATATACGTCTTTTTTTTTTTCTGACACACAACAAGTGTGTTAAACTAATGAATTTGTATTTATTATTTTTTCTTTAAGTGCTTGTTCAATTATATATATTGTTTAAAATACATTTCAATTTAGTATTTTCCAACAGTTTAGACTTTTTTCATTCATGTTTATTTTTAAAAATATATATCAACAATATTTTAGTACACCAATATTAGTAGGAGTGTAGTTTAATTTCTCCCATCTGAATACTCAACTGACACAAAGCCATCTATACATTAGCAGGACAACAACATACAGCACTGAAATATCTGTGCTGAGTTATAGACCTCTGTTTCATTGGCCTTTACAGACTCTTCACTGTATCTTACTTATTATTGATGGACAATAATCCTGATATCTAGTAATGAAAGCAGTGGGAACATGTTCTATTTCTTCGAAATTATACTATTATTCATAGGTCTTTTTTCTCCTTTAAAGTATATAACTTGCTTTGCCAGTTTCCATGTACAAAAGAAATGGTTAGGGCCCAGGGTATAGCTCAGTGGCACAGAGCCTGCGTGGCAAGCATAAGGTCTTGAGTTCCTTTTCTGGTGCCAAAAATAAAAACAAAAAACAAAAACAACCAACCAAACAAAAACAAATGAGTAATGACAGATCTGTACTGAAGTTTTAGATTTTTTATTTTTATTGGTATATTTTTGTGATACATAATGATTACATTTGTGTAAATTTGTAGATTTCAAAGTATTCTTTTTCCTGTTTAAATTTGCATTAGTTAGCTTTCTCAACACTGGGCAAAATCTGTGACAGCCACAACTGAAAGGAGAGATTTATTTTGGCTCATGCTTTCAGCCAATGGCTCACTGGCTCCAAGTTAGGAGTGTCATGATGTAGTCTTCTGAAATAGAATTTATGGTTGACACAAATTGTAAGAGAGAATTAATGCTTAAAATTTGATTCTCACATTTGTAGGCAAACTGAAACATAAATTTTGTTTAATAGACCAAAGTAATAATTTTTGGCATGCAAGTAGCTCTGTGAGATGTAGATGCAACTCTGCATGAGCACAAAATTTACAGGTATTTGTCTTATGTGAGTGTGTGAGTGGTCATTACAGATATCTCTTAGTAGATGAGGATCTTCATAATCAAGGAGGTATGGTGACCTTAGCAACCAAGTATATGCTGAATATATTTATGAATAAAGTTGCCAGACAAACAGAAATTGAGAATGTACATGAGCTCAACATCATTTACCTGTAGACACTAATGCTTGCTTCCTTAGAACCATTGCTGATTATCCAGATTATTAACAGCGGGGACTGACAATCATATTCAATATGGCATCATTCCGGTACAATCTACTGGTAGGTCAGTTACTTAGGATCACTCGAATTCTCAGGTAATGGACGGCTATATGATGTGTTTACCCTCCTTGATCTCTGTCCTCCTGTCCAAATCAGGACTTGTAGAAGATTTTATTCCTGCTTATGTACTTTACATATTGTCTGTTGTGTACTGATAGTGCAGTACTGCTTCTGACCATATATTCTGATTTGGATCTAAAATGTCTCAAGAGTTTATGTATTGATAATTTTATCCTGAATGGAGAAGTATTCAGATATGGGAGTTTTAAAAAGTGATTTGATCATGAGGAGTCTGAACTCATTAATGAATTAATTCATTGATGCACTGATTGTAAAAATTTGCTAATTTTAACATGCATTTCTGTGTTGTGAAAAATACTTATTTTCATATCTCCACCATATGTGACATAGATCAATTGCATATTTCAAGTGCTTATT
>PVJX010044423.1:0-13182 GCA_004027295.1 Dolichotis patagonum
TGAGGATGATGGTGAGGATAATAATGACAATAGTGATCATGGTGGTGAGGATAATAGCAGTGATGGTGATGGTAACAATATAATCAACTAGCATGTACTTTCCTATTTCCCATCTCATTATTGTTAGGCTACTTTTCCATGGAATTGACACCATTTTAATCCCCATTTTTCAGATGAGGAAACTGAGGTTATGCATGGCCACCCAGCTAGAGAAAGACAGAGTGGGGATGGGGTTCCAGGCTGCCTGCCTCCTTTTTCTAGCTGGTGCTGGGACAGGCCATACCCAGCTTTCCCCAGGCCCAGGGTACTGGGATTTCAGGGCTCCCCCACCACAGCTTTGTCCTCTGTGACCCAGTGGGATAAGGCTTTGAAGGCTCTGCTCATGCTCTGAGCTGGGGACCCTGTCATCCTGCTGGCGCTGGCAGCCAGGCTCTGCCAAGAGGGAAGGGAAACCTTTGCACAGCCTACAACTCTTTGTGCCAAGGTCTGGCTGGAGTGAGCTGAGTGTGGAGGAATTCAGAGCATATGGATCCAATTTCTCTTGGAAGATACAGCGACCAGTGCTGGACAAAGGCGGGCTGCCTGCGGGACTGAGAATGGTAGGCAATTGTTTCCACCATGTTTTAAGGCTCCAAGACTCGGCTGCATGGGCTGGCAGCACTGGGCAGTGACAACCCATTCAGGAGTGAGCAATCAGATGCCAAGGCTGTCTCCTGAGCATGCCAGGGACAGGTAGAGGGGAACCTCAGCCACGCTGGACGTAGGGCTGAACAGGGCTGCCCATGTGCAAAGATCCTTCCAGCATCACATGGCAGTGGGAGTGAAGTCTGTTTCTAAAATTATTATATTTTAAAATTGTCCTCCTGTGTTTGCTGAGTGAGTTCTTGATCTTGACTCTTGAATCTTGAGAGTCTAATCTGTCAAATGGCTCAGCAGATCTGGCATGGTGGTGCAGAACCCCAAACAGGCCTTTTGGTTGTAGCTACCAAGAATCCATCCCTGTTCTTTCCTTCCAGGCTTCAGTTTTTCCTCTTCTCAACATGTGCTCCTGATTGGGGCTGTCAAGTATATTCTCCCACACTCTGGTCACTGTGATTGCTCTAAAGATGGGCATGTGACCACTCTGGGCCAATCAGAGACCTTTCCTGGATTTTTGCTCTGGCCATAGTTGAAGGCAGATCCAATCCTCCATGACTGTGGGCCTGGAGCCATCTATAGCTCAGTGGAGATAAAGAAGAAAAGATATCAGTGAAGACAGAAGGAGAGGAAGGCGAAGGACACGTCCAGGTGAGCTTAGCATGCTAGAGCACTGCCTCACATCTGTCCTCTTCACAAAATGTTTGGTGTCAAGAGCCAAAAGCATCCTATTTTGAGTAGGCTCACTGAATTAGTGCTTCTGTCTCCTATGACTAATCCCATGTTGATAAATGCAATCCTGTCTTGGCTTCTGGGGCGCCTCACAGTTCATTACCCTCATTGTCCCTCAGAGCCGAATATTAATATCCCCATTGATGCATATCACCAACACTAATCACCTCCCCGTCCCAAGAACCCCACAACGAGCCAGCCACTGAGCTAAGCCTCTTGTCAGAATCATCTTATTGAAGCCCATAGTGCCCTTGTAGGTCACATTTGTCATTCCCCCATTTTAAAAAAAGAAGGAAACGGACACGAGATGCAGAGGGGCTTAGGGACTCTCTGGGCTACAGTGTGGGCAGGTGATCAAGCCGGAATTTAAACTGAAGTCCACATGAGTAACGCTGATGAGGAGGAAAAAAGCTTATTGAGCAACTTCTGGTTGCAACCACCTCAACTTCAACCCTTCTTTTAGTCTCCTGATGGCTCCGTGTGGCAGCTAATATTTTTATCTCCATTCGACATGTGAAGCATTAGAGGTTTAGAGAAGTTAGATGACTTACCAAATGCCACATGTCTAGAAAACTCTAAGTCACCATTTCTTTGGTTTTTCAGAACCAGTGCACATGACTTCTGTACTGGGGGACTCATGGTATTATCCTGTTAGGAAAAGACCTCCATTCTTCCTTCCCTGCCCTTTGCTTATCTGTGCCTCTTTGCAATGCCTTCCATAGAGATATGGAGTCTTTTTTCTGTCTCTGGAATCTGGTTATCTTAACCAACTCAGGTTGTTGAAATGGAATAGACAACAGAAATGTATTTTCTCACAGTTCTGGAAACTGGAAGCCTGAAATAAGGATGTGACAAAGGTTAGATTTTGGTGAGGGTACCTTTCTTGGCTTCTAATCAGTCATCTTTTGCTGTATTCTCACATGGCAGGCTGAAGGGGAAAAGGTAGGAGGACTTACAAGGCCACAGATCTGTTGGATCAGGACCCCATCCTTTTGACTTCATTTCACCTCACTTAACTCCTAAGCCCTCTGTCTCCAGATACAGTCACACCAGGGTTAAGACTTCAATGAATGAGTCTTTGGGGAAGCAATAGAGTTTATACTATGGGGCTTGATCATGTGATCTGAGTTAGCCAATTGAGTGTGCCAGAAATGGCTCTGTGCCAGTTCCAAGTGGGGCCTTATGGGAATCTGAAGAGGCCTGCCTCACTGCATGCAAATGAGCCTGGCGAAGCTACTGCAGGGCAAGGCAAGCTGGCCTGGTGAGAGCCAGCCTTCACCTATCCCACCTGCAGGCTTGAGCAGCCACAGCAGCCTTGCTGACTTCAGCCCAAACTGTAGGCCAGAAGAACTGTGCGCTAAATACAAATTCGTTTGTGTGTGAAGCCAGGAAGTTTTGGTATGGTTTGTTACACAGTGAAATCTAACAGATACATCCTTGGGCGTGGGTGGTTTGATGGAGATTTTGGGAAGGGAAATCAGTCCATGGGGAAGTGAGAGGGGGCACGGCTGGAGCAGGGAAGGTGAAGAAGCATGTATGTCACATACTGTGTAAAGATGTTTCAGTGGATGACGGATGGTCTATCTGATGTTCCCGTGAGATTGTCTCACCCAGCAATATTGTGGCCATCTTGGTTTTGGGGATCCCACTCTGTGATATTTGCACAGTGGTAAAATCGCCTGGAGATGCATTTACCAGAATGTTCCTATCATTAAGACAGGAACAGGGACAGATCTGGGGACGGTGGAAGCCCACCTTGGCAGCGCTGAGAGGTGAAACAAGTGTGCACTGGGGCCCTCTGGTGAGCGTCTTTGAGTGTCCCTTGGTGACTAACTAGGGGCTGGATGTTGGAAACAAGGCTCAGACCTGTTGTCCTATGTGTGTCCTGCACAGGGCACATGGGACATAGCAGCCAGGTTTCTGCTCCAGGTCCTCCTCATTTGCACCCGCCTCTCACCCCATTGTCACTGCCACTGTTCCTTTCCCAGCCTCAGACAAACCTGAGCCTAAATATAATGGCAACAAAAACAGTAGCTCCTGACTGCGTTTAGGGAGGCCCTCTTCACTGGGGTTGGCTCTGATCAGCTATCAGTACCGTTCTAGATCTGGGCCCGGGACCTTGAAATGAGCCTCCCTGGGAGAGGGGCTGCCCGTGCCAGGGTCTCCTCCTGGGGACAGACACGGTGCGTCGTCCCCATGAGTTCCTGGCGGGACACCTAGGACATCTATAAAACCATCTCAGATGATGTCTGAGAGGCCCCTTGGCTTCGGGCAGTTAGAGGCCTCAGGGTTGGGATCTCTGCTCTGCTTGAGTAACAGTGAAACAAACAGCTGAAGTATTTCTTGGTTTTGCTTCTCCGGCTCCTCAGGCCGTTGCAGTTCAAACAAACAGACACTCTGCAGTGCCTCGGAGGGGCTGGGTGTCACAGCCTTTGTGCAGCTTGGCCGTATTTCTGTCACTGCACACTCTGGTCCTCTTTAAAAGCACTTTTCTCTGGGAGGCTGGGGGAGCTCACTGGCCCTTCCCGGGCTGTGGAGAGAGCCAAGTTCGGTGGCTGGGGAGAGCGGTGCCTCTGTGGTCCTGTGTCGTCTCCGCCCTCCAGCTGCTGAAGGTCCCTGATGCAGGATTGGACTTGGGACTTTTTGACTTTGTGATGGGGAGAAAGCAATGTGCATTCTGTGAAACCCAGACTTTGGATTTTGACTTTGGATATTTACCTGGGCTCGGGGATGCCTCACAGTCCTTTGCGGGTGCTGGGCCAGGATAGAGGCCACGGGGCTGAGTCAGCCCACCGTGGTGGGGCCTGTGCTCGCCCAAGTGTGTTGGTGCTGAGGAAGGACCTGGAGGACACAGGGTGGATGCAGTGCAGTTTCCACTTCTGATCTTGTCTTCTTTGAAAGTTTAATTTTAATTTAGTTTTTAAACCGATATGTAAATGTATGAAGAGTATACATAGTTAGGCCTAGCGCACACGTGAGTCTTGATACATTGGGTAATAATTGATCTAGGTTAAACATACACATCTTCTACCACTCATCATTTCTCTGGTGAAAGCATTCAGAAGCCTTTCATCCAACCAGCTCTTTACAGAGTTCATTATCTTTACCTCCAATCACTTTACCGGGTGGTCGCACACCAGAATTGTTTGCTCCCTATCTACCTGTAACTCAGGGCCCATGGGTTAACTTCTCCCTACCCTCCCTCCTATTATTCTTGGCCTCTGGTAACCAACATTCCACTCTTAGTTTCTAGGAGATCAACTTTTTTAGACTCCTCATATGGGCAAGATTAGGTGTTTCTTTCCTTTTCATGTCTGGTTCATTTCTTCTAACATAATATCTTCTAGTTCCATTCAGGGCACAAAGAACGGGGTTTCATCTTTTTGTGTCTGTGTAGTATTCCATTGTGTATGTGGACCATATATTATTTATCCATTCAACAAATGATGGATAGACCGTTCCATCTTGGCTCTTGTGAGTGGTTCTGAAACAAAAAGGGCTGCGCAGATGTCTCGCCGATGTGTTCATTTCACCTCCTTTGGATACAGTTAGGAGTGGGGTCATACCATGGTTCCGTTTTTAAATTTTTGAGCAGTCTCCATACTGTTTTCCTTAATGGCTGTGACTTCGGATATTTTCCAGTCGCGCTGGGTTTCTGGGGATGTGACCCGTTGTGAGTTGAGAAACGTTTGTTTGTCTTTTGCTCTGTGACCTTCCGCCGTCCTTTTCTGACTTGGGGCTCAGCTGGAAGGCTGGCTTTGGCCAGGGATGTGTCAGCAAAGTGGTGCAAGCAGAGGCTTGCAAAGTGCCCCCGTTCTGGGCTCTGCCACCTCCAAGAGAAGGATCTGCTCAGGCCAACCTTTAAGGACGTGGGGACCGAGTTACCCGAGGGCCCCACCCATGACGGCCAACAGGAGGCCCTGGACATGGCTTTGAACCCAGTCAAGTTCCGCAGAGCACCTAGTCAGTGCCAGTGGACGTGCCCATAGATGCCCAGCACCGGGTACCCTTGAGGAGGTGCCACTATTTTACATGCAGATTTATTGTGATCAAGAGAATGAGCAGGCAGAATGGGAGAATGCCATCCATCAGCCACCTCTGTCTGCCTGTGCTGCTTCACCAGATGTCACGGTGGAGGACCACAAGGCCCCACCTCGGTCTGCTCCCTACACCCACCCTTTCGCAGCCTGGAAGGGCACCTGTTCTCCCAGGCTGTGCTTAAGCACCTGTAATTAACAGCGAGGCTGACTCAGAAGCCCCATCCTGCAGCCCACGCCCCGCCCATTGCCGGGTTAGAATGGAGTTTGCAGGAGTTGAGTAATTGTATTGTTTATTGCACTAAATGGAACATTAATCAAGCAGCTTGAAGGCCCTCAGGCTGTCCCCATGGGCTCTGCTCTCTGCTGAGTGTCTCAGTGGGAAGTCACACTTGCTGGCCTGGCCCTGGACCCTGGGGTTTCCAGCTCTAGCTTGCTAGGGGCCACCCCCACCCAGTGTCCCTGGATCTCCTTGCATTGCAGGTTGCGTTTCACAGATGTAGAAACGGAGGCCTGGAGAGGTCAAATCACTTACTCAAGATTACCCAACAGGGAAGATGGAGAGGATTTGAACCCAGACACGCAGTGTGCAGAGCAGGCTGGAGCAACCTCCCACAGCCTGTTAGACGCCCCTGCAGGCTGACTGCGTGTTGCCCTCAGCGTTGGTGAGCCCCGGGAAGACAGAGGCCCGAGCTGGCAGACATCATTGAGGCACAGATGATTTGCCTAAGGCAGCAGAAAGACTCCAAGCATCAGTAGTCAGTAAATCTCCTCTCCAGGGGGACAGGAGAGGCAGCAGCGACAGGCACAGTACCGCAAGTGCTAGGTGACTCCACCTCACTCGCGTGTATGAGAATCGGGCATCTCTCTTCCTGCACCTGACAAGGCAGCTATTTTTAAACACTGCTTTTTATAGTTAAAACATGTTCATATTAAAGCCACCACGTCAGGCATCACGTCAGGCAGGGACTCTGGGAGACAGAGGTGGGAGAAGCCTGGGGCTGACGTAGGAGCCTGAGTCACCATGTTCCCTTGCTGCTCCTTTGTCTGTGGAAGCTGACTTGCTGGGATTTCTTCAGGGATGGGGCCATCAGTCCGGCCAGAGCTGGCCATCCTCTTCTGAGTCTGGGGATACTTTCTTCACCTCCACCGAGCACCCAGGACTGATGACACTGACCCCACCCCCACAACACACCTGAGCCCCCCGCAGTGCAGGCGCCCACTCCCAGTCCGTCATCCTCCACATGGTGCCCTGGCTCCCCCATACCCTCAAAATGAAGACCCACCCAGTGTTCCCCAGCTCTGCCCCCCATCCACCAGCCTCAGCTCCTGCTGCTCCCGGCTCACGCCCTGTGCCTGCTCTTCTGTATCCAGCTTTGGCATCTGTGGGTCCCTTGTTTACACCTTCCTTGCCCCAACGTCTTGCATCACACAGGCTACTTTTTCCAACAAGGAGTCTGGTATGGGGGGCTGTGGAGAGGCAGCCAGGGCTGGTGGGGTCCCTCCCAGGAGGGAGGTGACCCAGGAAGCCCAGAGAAGGTGATGGTGAGGCCAGGGAAACCAGGCTGGTCAGTGCATGATGCAAGGGTTTTCCTTGTTGCTGCGCAGGGAATCTTGGGGAGTGATTTATCTGTGGGGTTTTCAAACTGTTTCTTGGAAACATGAGCTCCTGGGAGGGCTTCTTTCTGTTTCTTCCCCTCACTTCCCAAATCTTCCGTGGAGGATTGTAGCAGAAGAAAATGTTTTGTAACTTAAAAAATAGTTTGAAAATGTCTAAAATTTGCAATCAGTTTCCCTGCTCAGTCACTTAGCTGTGTGACCCTAGGTAAATAATTTAACTTCCCTGGACATCATTTCCCCACTCTGTAATATGGGAATGATAATTTCCATCACAGGACATGCTAGATTGTATTTTCCAAGATGGTCACCATGGGTGATCCGTCTTCATTGCCGGCAGGACCTCCCCACTCCCTCATTGAGAGTCAGGTCCCTGCCCACTGAGCCTGGGGGGACTCACCTCAGTGTGACCACCTCAGTCAGTAGAGCACAGTGGAGGCGATGCTGTGACTTCTAGGACTATTTCTTGAGGTGACTGTGGTCTTGGGTCTGGTACTCCCAGGGTGCTCACCCTTAGCTCAGCACCAGGTGCACTGATTGTGCCTTTGACATGAGAAAAGTTGAGTGCAGAGACAGTGCTTGGCCCACCCGAGGTCATGCGGCTTTTGGACACGATCCCTGCATGTCTGTTTATTCTGCTGCTGCTTCTCGGTGTGGGGTAATAAGGAGCTGGGGCTGAGTCCTGAGCCTTCCCAGGGAAAAGGCCCTGACTCCTTCTGAAGACTTGCACCCATTGCTCAGAGCAGGACTGGTGAAGCAGGCTGGGCCCTGCAGACTGGCTTCCTGCCTGTCCCTCAGGGCCCTCCATGGCTGCCTCAGGAGGCGGGGCTGAGTGGCCCAGCTGGGCATTGCCAAAGGAAGGGCTGCAGAGATGGGGAGGGGGCATCTCCTGGCACCAGCACTGCTTCCTGACTGCCTGCGGCTTGTCCTCTGAGCTGGAGTGGCTGTGACAGAGGATCTGGTGACTTCCCTCTCGGCATTAATAATACTGCTAATTAAGCAGCCAAGGCAAGAGCACGGCTGGCGCCAATGAGGGGACAATGGTCTGAAAAGGGAACAGAGAGATGCATCAGCAGCTTCCCATGCAGGGCTTTCAAAAGAGCAGCTGTGGGGAGCAGCGGGTGGAGGACAGAAGGGACGTCACCGGAGTGCCAATCACAGCCTGCATGGGCAGGGCAATGCTGGGATGAGCCGGTGCCAGCTGCCCAGCTGTGCTCCTCCCTGAAACCCTTGCCTGCCCAGCTGGACCAGGCTTTTCTGGAGTTCTGGACAGGCTGAATGAAGCAGACAGCCAGGGGGCATCAGCTGGTCCACATGGAATCCCCATGAGCCCTTCCTGTGCCTCAGTTTCCTCATCTATAGAACAGGGAGGTGGACCTCATCTTCCTATGTGCTGCTCTTGACTGAAGCTGCCTGCCTGCAGTGTTGCCTTGAGAATTCAGAAGCCTAAAGTCAATGTTCTAGGGCAGTGATGGCAAACCCCTTAGAGCTTTCAATTATAATAAGCAGCCAGCAGCAGCATGCATACCATAGGATCACCACCACTGCTCCAGGGAAAAGGGTTCTGGGATCAACTAGTGATGTCTGCTCTGAGTGCAAGACTGGTGATCTGGAACACGAGTGCTATCCATGGACTGAATCACCAAGGCCCATTCATTCATCTAGTATGTGTATTTTAAAAATACCTGCTGCTGGGCACGGGGCTCTATACCGATAGTCCCAGCACTCTAGGTGGCTCAGGCTGGACTGCTGCAATTTTGAGCCCAATATGGGTAACTTAGTGACAATGAGACCTTCTCACAAATCAGTCAATCCATCTATCCTCCATCCATCCATCCACGGGCAAACCCTGGTTCTATTCCCAGGTACCACAAAGAAAACAAACAAACAAACAAAAACCATCTACTAGACAGCCTTTTTTCTGGGTTAATTTCCTCATCTGTATGTGCTTGTGAAGAAGAAGAAGTCATCTCTTGGTATCCTCAAGAGTGTGGTTCCACGATGCTCGAGGATTCCAACTCCACAGATGCTCAAGTCCTGTATGTGAAACAGTGCTGTCTTTGCATAAAGCCTCTTCTCACCACCCTGCCTAACGCGATCTAAATGCTATGTCAACAGCGTAATACCGTATTGTTTAGGGAATAGTAACAAGACAGTCTATATATTTGGTACATACACAGTTCTTGAAAAGCGTATTTTCCATCCAGGGTGGGTTCAGCCTACAAGTGTGAATCCATGGAGGTCCGACTGTACTTTCTCTTCCTTTGGGCTGTGATGTTTAGAGATGAAGGAATAGGGAGAAATCAGGGCCAAGAGAGGAGATATGAAGAATGATAAGAAGGTCTTGCTGTTTGCATATGAGCTTGCACCCCGGGTCGGGATACCGAACATCTGAGAGTTACTGAACACAGCCAGGTCCATTTGTTCCTGTGCTACCTGGGGTCACGTTCCTGCTACAGCGCAGAGCTGGGGACTTGAATGATGGATCTGATGGTCCATGAAGCCTAAAGTGTTTACTGCCTGACCCTAGACCTAGACCTGCGCTTAACACTTTTGGGGGCAACTCTTGCATCATCCTGGTGCTTGCTTTCCATGTCGACCCCCAGGCTGGGCAGGGGAGAGACCATTAGGCCTCCTTTCCAGAACAAGAGGCTGCTGCATGGCCACAAAAGGCGAGGCCTTGACTTTGAGCACTCAGCTTCCTTCTGCAGGCCTTCTTCTCCCGGCAGCTTCGATCTGCCTCCTGAAGTTGCCCGTCCTGTCCCTGCCGGTCCCCAGCACGTTCACCTGAGTGATTCTGACAGTCCCCGGGGCTTCTCCTTCTTTGCCCTGTCTGGGCTCCCCAGCGTGGTCTCCAAGATGCTTGCTGCACTTGGAGCTTCCTTGGTCCCCCTCCTGCCCTGGGTGTTGCTGCTCTTTTCTAAGTCCTCCTAGTGCTCTATGGCTCGCTTAGTCCTCAAGCCACCCAAGGAAACCTTTTTTTTGCTCCCCATGTCACCAGGCTGGTCAGCACCCCAGTTCCCTTCTCTGGCCCCGTTCACTGGGGAGGCCCAAAGGGTCACTTTCTGTCGCAGGTGTCTATGAGTCTCATTTTTGTTACCAGTGAGGAAACTGAGTCACAGAGAGACCAACATTTTCCCTGGCTCACGCTGCTAACAACTGGCAGGAGCCTGATCAGAACTTGGGCCTCTGGACTGACTGGCAGAAGCCCCAGGGGCAGTCAAGTGCTCTGTGTTCCCCTCTCCCATATTTACTGCACCTGCTGTGTGTCAGGCCCGGTGCTGGGCTCAGGATAACAGCAGTGACTGGTGCAGATGTGGTCTGTGACAGAGCTGGATTCTGAGCAGGATGGTCTCACCTCCCAGCTGCTGCATGTGTATGAGCCATCCACCCCACCCCTCCCGACGCAGTGTGACCAACCTGAGCGCCAGGCCTCTCTGCCTTTCTAGGTCTGTCCACAGGTGCCCTCCCTCATGGAGCCTCACTAGACACAAAATGCCCAGAACCCCATACTGGGGCCTGAGCTGGCCACCTCCCCTCCCCAAGGTGCCTTGTGCCATGTGACCGAGGTAATTGGCAGCACAGAGCTGATTGATTGGTTTGTGTGTACACTGGCCACAGGAAACATAATTAACAGTGTTTGGGGTCTGCTGATTGCACCAGCGAGGAATTCCAAGCAACTGAATTGGAAACTTCCCTTTGAGTAGCCTTTGCCTTGAGCTCATGTAGGGACACAGGAAAGGGCTGCAGTGGGCTGGCAAGGCAGGCCTGGCTCCTGCGGGGCAGACAGAGGCCCGTCTGCTGTCCTGGAGCAGCATAGAGGGGCCACGGCAGGTGTGGGAAGGCTGCTTCCTCCGGAGAGCCCTCCTGGACTGCCTCATGCCTTTCCAGCAGCCTCTGGAATCTCCTGTACATCAGCTCGGCCAGTGGCTCCTGTTTCAGTGGCTGGCACTGGTTTTCTGTGGGTTCATGCAGCCTTTTTGTGGTTGAGAGGATTTTATAAAGGGTTGTGAATGTAGCTCGGTGTGAAGGCCCTGGGTTCAGCCCCCTGTTATCACCGCTGTCATTATGGCTGCTGCTGGTGATAACCTCTGTCCCCACTCTATCAGACGCCCCTGGGCAGTGGGTTTGTGGTTTTACCTTCTTCATGAAACGCAGCTGCTTTGTCCTAGATGCTTGAAATCCTAAGGTCTAAAGAAATAAAAATTGAACTAGTTTGACTGTTTTAGGGCACTAAGAAAGATGATCCTTGAAAATGCTTTGAATTCCTTTACCTCTAATATCTGGAAATCTAATCAGGAAATAAAGAAAACAACTGCAAATATTTTTTGCTCACCGTATGATTTTGTCTGATCTTAAATCTCATGCCCATTCCTTCCCCCAGATAATCCCAGAGCCTGAATTGCCAAGAAGCTGTGAAGATCTGACCCCAAGGCTTACTGAACAGTCAGAGTAAGTTCAAGGTCATTTTAGATGAGATCAGCATGGGTTTTGCAGGATGAATAGGAGTTTGGCAGGTAGAGAAAGGGGTTAGGAAAGGGCTCTATGAGACAGGAGGAACAACGCCCACAGAAGTAAGGCCATATGAGGATACTGCATAAGGAAAAAGTGGTGCAGATGCAACTGAATGTGCGAGTTGGGAAGAATTTGAGGAACATAGCAAGTTTAGTCTTCAATTTGAGGGCACCAGAGCGCCAAGGCAGGGCTTATAGAGAGAGTGTTGTGATCAGATTTGCATGTTAGGAAGGTCCACGTGGAAGTCAGTGGGGGTGAGTGGGCCTGGAAAGGAGTGAGACAGGAGTCCAGCAACTTTAGTGGAGGCTGTCTTGGCCCAAGGGAGCGTGAGGGTAGCCTGGCTGGGATGCTGGTAGCAGGGGCTGGGAAGAGGAGGAGACCTCAGGAGCAGGACACTGGGTACATCCTGCCCTGTTGCCTGCCCAGAACCACCCACCACGGCTGCAGGCCATGGCTCCTTCTGTTCCTCTGTGCAGAATGCCTGTCCCTACACTCCCGCAGACACATTTCCACGCTTTGCTGAGATCTGACTTCGTGTTCTTTTCCTGGGAAGCCTCTCTGGTTGCCTTCCCCCCTCCCCTGCCGCTGGTGCCTGCCCACCCCTCCCCCTTTTCTGTTGCTCTGTACCTGGTGCCAGGGGCTGAGGCCGGGCCGCCTTCCTCAGCTGCGCACGTGGGCCTGGGACAGGTCAGCACCCAGTGGTTGGCTGGGGAAGTCTAGGTGGCCCAACGTGCATAGCTGGTCTGGAGGAGGCCTTCGGGGCTGGCCCTGCTCTGCACGATATGTGAGTGGAGTTTCTGCTCGGTTGGGCATTTTAGGGAGAAATACAAGTGCAAGTACTCCCGGGTACAGAGCAGTACTGGGTGTCTTCGAAAGGGGGCAGGGGTCCTAAGTGTGTGGAAGGTTGCTGGGGGCATGATTTGTAGGTGTGTCGAGGGTTGCGAAGCTTTTGCTCTACACTAAATGGTTGTGTTTTCATGCATTAAAACCTCACCTCTAAAGTGATGACCCTGAGGAGCAAGACCTTTGGGAAGTGATTAGGTCATTAGGCATCAGGCTAGCATTCTTACGGGCAGCATCAGTGTCTTTATAAATCAGACCTAAAGCTGGCTGCAGTGTTGTGTCCCTTAAACCCAGCATTCTGGGAGGCTGAGGCAGGAGGATGGTGAGTTGGAGCCCAGCCCGGGTGACTTAGTGGAAGCACATCTCAAAACATAAAATAAAGGGTTGTGAATGTAGTTCAGTGTGAAGCCCAGGGATCAGGCTGTATTAGAGAAAAAATAGAAGATTAGATAGATAGATGAGACAATAGACAGGAAGATCAGACCCCAGAGAGATCCCTTGCCGCCTGCCGTGTGAGGACGCAGTGCAAAGCTGCTGTCTGTAGCCCAGGAAGTGGATGCTCCCAGGCTCTGAACCCCTCAGCACCCTGGTCTTGGCTCTTTGGCCCCAGGAACCGTGGGCAATGACTGTCTGTTGCGTGTAACCCACCACCTACTGAGTCCGTGGTGTCTTGTTACAGCAGCTGAGCCGAGTGGGACCCGTTAAGGTCTGAGCCTGGAGTGTCCCCTGCAGGCTCTTGTGTTGACGCCACGGGCCCAGTGCTGCAGTGTTCACATGTGAGGGTCTAAGAAGTGCTGGGATG
>PVJX010044424.1:0-13193 GCA_004027295.1 Dolichotis patagonum
ATAGGAGAGGTCTGGCATCTGGCTGTCCCCCAGTCAGCCTGAGCATGACCAAATTCACATAATTCTTAAAAATACTATTTAGCAAACAGCTCACATTAAAGAAGGGACAAATAAAACCCAGTGAGTTTATTTAAAAACTTTTATCTGTTGATATTTGATAATTTGTAACAAATTCACACTAGATTGACATGTTGTGAGTGTGTTGCTTACTCTTTTTAGAAGAACTCAGTTCTTTGGGGTTAATTCCCTTAGAAATAATGAAGTTCCATGTAAATTCAAACCCATCAGAGAATTACCCAATTGGATTACCAGCAACAGTTCTACTTTAGGTATTTTAATTAGTTCATTGTTGCTATTATTGTGCTTTTCTCCTCTAACTCTAAATTATTTATGAAATTTTATTAGAGTTTAGAATATTAGATCTGGGAGAAATTTTTTTTTTGTCTTTTTGAGACAGTTTGTGAATGGAAGCAAACTTTTGCCAAATGCTTGTGTTTGCAAACCAAATTGTATCACTAGTAAAATGTCATATATAGACATCTACTGTATCATGGATGATGGGATTTTTCTTTCACACAAAAGTCTTGATTTTTTTATGTTTTGTACTTTACACTGACAAAAGGTTTCTTTTCCTATAATATCCATCGTTATTAAATATTTACAGTGTTCTCTTGTATAAAGCATCATCTTGCTCTTAGGTACCTTCTTAGCTATTCTGAAATCTTCTAGCTAAAGTTCTGGCAAACGCTTCAGTTTTGCTCATATTTTAGTGACCACACACCTTTGGGAACTGAAAGGAGCTCTCAGCACAGCTATGGGAAGGTCAGAAACCCGGCTATTTTTAGATCCCCAACAACACCATCCACTGGCCAAGACATTTTTTCTTGTGGTAGCTTGAGCTAAGACACAGGGTGTCATTGAAGTATCCCTTAATGTGTGCGGCAAAGACTGTTCTAAAAATGGGCTAATAGTCGAATTCTCAATGTGCAACATTTTAAAAATGAGTAACAAATTTTAAAGAACTCTTGCTTTTCCTTTGAGAACCCTTTTCACTAGAGTTCGTTTACAGGAGAGAGGAATACCTACAACTTCCTTCCCTGGCTCTCAGTCAATTCCAGGGTTAGAATTTCTCTTGTTTCCTGTGCTATGACTTTGAATTTCCAGGCAGCAAAGAGAACAAGGTAGGAAGAGTGGCTTCCCAATTTCACCTCTATGGAAAAGGCAGGAGGCAGTGTGGAAATTCACATAGATAGGTTAGCAAAAGTGTTTACATACATTGTTTCAATTAATCCTTTTATCAGTGTGGGAAGGTTTATTACTAAAGACACCCTGAGTCAGAGAAGCTAAGTAATTTGCTTATGATTGCACCGCTAAAGAGAAACCAGAAGAGAAAGTTAGATCATCTCACTCTGCAGGCAGCTCTGAGACCTTTCTCCTCAGCTCTGCCACACCGGCCGGTTGCAGTGGCAGCAGTGTGGGCATCTCTGGGCTCTGTGCAGGATGAAGGCAACAGCTATCCATGGAAGCTTCACTTTCTCCAAGGCCATAACCTGCCCAGCGTGGCGATGCACGCCTGTAATCCCAGCATTTGAGAGGCAGAAGCAGGAGGATCCATGCGAGTTTGAGGCCAACCTGAACTGCATAGCCAGACTCTCTCAAAAGACACACACACACCATAACCTGCCCTGTGCATTTAAGATGCCCTAAACAATTTAACGTACAATATTGAATTCCTTCTTTTATGAGTAGTTTCGTAGCAGTATACTCCACCTGGGGGCGTGGTAGTTGCAGATGCAGGGCAGCATGAGCACCTGGACTTTCTCTTTGGACCACCCCAAACAACCCCTAAAGCTTTATCGCTGCGCTTCAGACCTTTCCCCATATGGTTCTTCAATTACACGCAGTTTGTTTCTTAAGACTCAGAACTGGCTTTCAGCAAAGACTTTTTTTTCTTTTCAAAATAGTGTGAAATTTGGACGGCTTGCTCATCTAATTAGATGTGTAAGTTTGGGAGTGTGAAATAAACCACTAGCTACTTTTTTGCAAGAGACAATAAATCTCTCAGATTGATGCCAAACGACATCCATTGGAAAGTAAATAACATATGATATCACTCAGTGCCAGAAGAACAAAGTATTTCCAAGGGTTGTCCTTGAGAAATTAGGTTGGGAGATTGGCTAAATTCTCACATCCTCCCTATCTTCCCCAACACAGGAGAAATAAAGCAGATATTTTGTAATAAGTAGTTTAAAGTGAAGCTATAATTATCACTTAGTAATCTCTCACCATATAATTCCTAATGGCTTTACCCCTCTCTGCTTTAGCTTTTCTCTGCTCAAAATAAGCTCTGTAGTATAAGCTATTGAATGTCAATAATCAATTCCTTGGCTGGATTGCATAATAGGCTAAAAAATAAAACAGCAGTGGTATACAACAAATGAAAGCCTTTGATCTGCCATAGGAAACATGCAATTCAGTCTCCAGTAGTGCAAAAACAAAAAGAAAAATAAGAAATGTATGCTGTCATTCACCCTGAAGCACAGTGTGTCACCCACAGGCAAGAGGCAGTGCTTACACTAGTCCTGGAAACTTGGGGAAAAGAGCACAGTTGAGTCCCTTGCTGTCAGTTACCTATATTTAGCAAGGAATGTGATTTTGTGATTTTTTAGAACAACTTTGCTGGTGCCTCTGAAGACTTTGTGGAACCCCTAAATTCTTTGGCCCCAAACCCCAGAACACACACAGAGCCTGCAGTACCCCTTCCCTATACCTGTGTCCATGCAGTGTGCCCACTCCTGGGTATGTGGTCCCTCGGAGGAGGGACTAGACTGTCCGCCTGAGTACTCCAGAGGCCCCTCCAGTGTGGATCTGAGCTGGAGGTGGACCGAGAAGGTAGTGGCAGCCTATAGGTGGTGACCTCTATGTACTGTCATGCTCCATGCCCTGCAAATGTCATTTATTTCCTTGGAGGAAACTAGAATGGCTTATTGCACCCCACCCTACCCTACCCCTGCCCAAGGGGCTAGGCCTACAGTCAAGAGACCTCTTTTCAGGTTCCTATAAAGAGCAATTTGCCAATAGCACACTTCCTCATGGAAGAAAATCCTCTGATAAATGAATGCAATTGTCATAGAATAAATTTTTACACAGGCCATAGCTTATGTATATACCATGGTTTTGGACCAGGCATGGTGGTACATGTCTGTAATCCCAGCACTTGGGAGGCTGAGACAGGAGGATTGCTGTGAGTTTGAGGCCAGCCTAGGATACATAAACAAGCTCAAGGCCAGACTGAACAACACACATGGCTCAGACCTTGTTTTAAAAACAGTGAAAAATAAAAATAAAAAAGCTTCTCTTATATGTCTTACTTTGGACTATTGAGAACCTAGTTTCACTGTTTGTCCCTATATGTGTAGCTGACCAGACGTGACCCCTTTATTTCAGACATACTATAGTGTAATTCTAGTGAGCAAAACTCCTTCTGATATGCATAGAGACTGAAAGTTGTGTGTGTGTCTCTGTGCACACACTCACATGTCATGTGATTAGCTAGCATATCACGCTGCCTTTGAGAATTCTGTGAAAGCATTCAGAAAAAGGTGGCAATAGCCTTCCTGGCCTCTGAACCTTATGCTAGGCATCTGTACATCAGAGACATCATATGACAAGCACTTTCTCAGATTGCCTTTGCTGCAGGACTGGCTCTGCCCTGCCCAGAAGTCTAGCTGACTGTCTTCTCTTGTACTGCTGCCTGGGGCGGACCAGTTCCTGTCCGGGATGCTGGCTCTTCTTGGCCACTCCTGTGTCTATCTGTCACTCACTCTGAGTTCCCGCCTCCTCCCCTCAACGCTTGGACTTGGATAAAACACTATACCAAAAGCATGGTGTGTGGTACGATTGCTAAAGCACCTGGATGACACAATGGGAAGGGCTGAGTGTGAACTACTCTCAGGATGAACGCTGATCAATAGAAATAGGATTCTGAAGGAATGTGGCGGTCCAGTCACCTTCCTTCCTCCTCCTCACTGACTGCCTCATGGCAGCTTTGGCCTACAGCTCACCTGTGTACTTCCTATCCTTTCTTTCCCGCCACTCTCCTCTTCTCATTCTCACTGTTCTGGTTTTATTAGATAAAGCAGGAGCGTTCAATCTCCTTTTTTTCTTTTTTTTGTCTTTGAGACAGGGTCTTATGCAGTTTGGGCTGGGCTTGAGCTCACTTTGTAGGCCAGGGTGGTCTCAGACTCACAACAGTCCTCCTGCCTCAGCCTCCCGAGTGCTAGGATTACAGGCATGTACCACCACACCCGGCTCTCAATCTCCTTTAGACCCTGTGTTCTTGTAAATGGGGCCCACTATATGTATCAGACAAGATAAACCCTGAAGATCTGTATGGCACAAACTCAGGCGGCCTTGGGGATAACTTTTAAAGATCTATTTTTATACCACAATCTTCAAATGGAATGCATAATTAATAATTTGTTCAATATGATTTTGGAGGCACTGTAGTGTTTGGATATAATTTCATGTCTTTCCTGAGACTTCTGAGCCTCTCCCCTCTACATAATTAATCAAGAATGTATTGAGAATCTAGTCTAGGATCATTATTATGCAAAGTTTTGAAAACACTAAAGGGCATGTAGACATTTCTTTCCTCTGCTCTCATAATTGTCACAAGGAGACAACAGACAAGCACCGACCTGTGTGGTCTGCACTAGAGTGCTGTGCTCCAGAGAAATGGGCGAGTACATGCAGGCTGCCAGCTTCCAGGAAGCTTTCCCGGAGATGAACTGTTTGTGTGATGCTCTAAAGACTAAAGAATTTCTGAACTGGTAGACGTGCTTCTGGTGAGAGTTTCAAATCCAACTGATGACGAGGAAATGGGACTATATCTGGCATTTGCAGTGGACTTAGTTCTCCTGCTCATCCTCCATACCTAACTCCTACTCCTTTCCCCACTCCCAGCTGGGCGTCTAACCAGGGACTTGGCAAATGCTGGGCAGGTCTGAGTTACTTCCCCAGGCCTCCTGCATTCTCCTAACAGCAGCCCAAATTTCCTGTCTCTTATCTATGATATGCCAGGTGCATCTATGATACGTAACTATTCATGATTTGAAAATTAAATTAAAGCAAAAATACAGCAACAAATCAAAACTGGGGGGCTGGGGGTTTAGCTCAGTGGTGTAAGTGCCTGCTTGGCAAACTTGAGGTTGTGAGTTCAATTCCCAGCACAAAAAAACCAAAAAAACAAAAAACCCAAAACTGGATTAAGTCTTTCTTTCTTTCTTTCTTTCTTTCTTTCTTTCTTTCTTTCTTTCTTTCTTTCCTTCCTTCTTTCTTTCTGACACATGGTCTCATTATATAGTCCAGCATTAAACTTCTGCCTCCTAAGTGCTGGGATTACAGACATGTGCCACCACACTTGGCTGCTGAACTGAACTTCAAATCTGGATCTCTAAACAAATTCTTAAATGACCTTCAACGTTTTATTAATAAAATAAAAATTTATTTTTTTTTAAAGACAGGTCTCCCTGTGTAGTTGAGGCTGACCTTGAACTCCCTATGTAACTAGGCTGACCTCAAACTCATGGTGATCCTCCCACCTCCACCCACTAAGCGCTGGCATTCCAGGTATGTGCCACCAGGCCTGGCAAAAGTAAAGATTTCTGATAGAAAGATACCTTCTTGGAGCTAGGGTTACAGCTTAGTGTCATAAATGCCTGCCTGGCAAGCACAAGGTCCTGAGTTCAATTCCCAGTACCAAAAAAAAAAAGAAAGAAAGAAAGAAAGTACCTACTTGATAATTTGAATGCCTAAGAGTGAATAAATTGATGTCTATTAAATTGAATTATCCTATTATAGGATAATTTTACATAAGTGAAGAAATTGAGGTAATAATTCACATTTTAGAAGAATATTGAGTTATGAATATCCTGGGAATAAGTGAATTAAAATACTGAGACAGATAATCTAGGTCCTTGTGTAACATTCATGTATGTAACCTGTGTAATTTTGTTGGTATAGGAGTAAGATTTAAAAATTTGTTTTTATTTGAGGACAGTTTATTTGTTGAAAACTTGCTGTTCAACATAGAAAAGGTCTGTTTGAATTTAAATAATTGAATTCGATACAATTATGAACCCTAAAAGCAATTTATGCAGGGAAAGAAAATAGAAAATAGAAAATTGAGAAAAATTCCTCAAGACTTTGCCAAACTCTTCTTGTGAAAGGAGCACTTATGCTTCCAGACTGTCTTGTAGTGACAAGGCTCTCCTTTTCCAGAGTGAAACTTAAAATTTCAAAAACTCAATGTATGGAGTACATCTCAGTGAACCAATAGGACGAAAAATTTACTTCAGACTACTCTAGGAAAAAAATCAGGAAGGGAATGGGCTGCAAGTAAGGGGACAGGCGATGAGTCATTGAAGTTCATTGCCTTCTTCTGTGTATATCATATTTCTATAATGTTAACTTTAAAAATAAAATCCAACATATTTTCCACAGATAACAAGTGATAAATCAGGTCTACACTTCAGTTTTCTTTAAGAAGTCTACAAGTATACATGAATCATTTCATTTTGGCTACGTCCTATTACTCGGGGTGAGTGATAAGATAGATTTGGCAGGAGGAGGAGTGGTAGGAAAGAAGTTGTTGGATGCAGAGAAAATAAATGGTTCTGAGGGATGGTTTACAGGGGCCAGTTATGACTGATAAAGAGAGGCAGGAGCCCAGGGCTTTGCTGAGAGGATGATGATGCCTGTGTTGACTCAGGCAGACGACGGGGAGGAGGGTGCTGAGCACTAGAGGGTGGTGTGGCTGGGTTGAGCTTGAGACTCTGCTCGATCTGTGCTTAAAAGTTTCACCTTGAAATAGAACATATCTTTTCAATATGGACCACCCATTGGTGTTTTCAGAGGTGTCCTTCCTTTAAGTGGGTTTCCTGTACAAACTGCTGTGGGCCACCTCAGGAAGACTCAGGAGGCATCGCGTTGCCGTGAAAACACTGTTATTTTGGGTAGGATTAAGAATCTAAATGGCTAGGCATGGTGGCTAGGTACACCTGTACTCCCAGCAACTTGGGAGGCTGAGGCAGGAAGATTGTGAGTTTGAGGTCAGCCTGGATTACATAATCAATTCAAATCTAGGTTGGACTATGTAGTGAGGCCCTGTCTCAAAAACTAACAAACAAGCAAGCAACAAACAAGCAGGCAAATAGGAATGAGGTGCAGTAGTGTGCACCTGTAATCCTAGTTACTTCCAGATGCTGAGGCAGGAGGATTTCTGGTTTAAGGCCAGACTGAGCATCTTAGTGAAACTTTTTCTCAAATAAAATAAAAACAGATAGGGGTACAGTTCAGTGGCAGAGCACTTGTTCCGCACACATGAGATACCCTGGGCTTGAATATCAAGAAAAGAAGAAAGAAATTAAAAAGGAGAAGGAGAGAGAGGGAGCTAAAGAGGCAGAATGAGACAGAGACAGAGAGAAACAGAAAGACAGAGGGAGAGAAGGAGACAGAGAGGGAGACAGAGAGAGAGAGATAGAGAGAAAGAGAGAGATAGAGAGAGAGAGAGAGAGATTATTTCAGATAAAGCCTAAAGAACTCGCTACTAAACTGAGTTAAAGGCACATTGTTGAATTTTCCCCCATGTGAGCAAAATAAAAACAAACGCCTTCAAAAAAGAAGAAATTAAATGTTTGCTTTCATTTAATCACAAAAACAAAAGTAAAAACTACCAAGCCTCAATCACACTGCTATTTAGTTAGCAGTGAAGGCTTTTATGACCATTTAGTATCATTTCCCCCCAACCCAGTCAAAACTGATCTCCTATTTGTTGGTTGAGTAATGTGACTAAAGTCTAATTGCTAAACATGGGCAAAGTCCAAGTTAAAACTCCATGTTCATATGTCTTATCCATTTTGCTTTATCTTTTAACAAATTCGCACAGCAGTTACGAAGCAACCGAAGCATACTCCCAAAAGTAGCAGGAAATCAGGTTCCTGTGTTGGTGTTTTTCTCTGAGTTCCATGACCGAGGCAGCCCTCCCTGCCCCTCCACTGAACACCCACAACTCCTGTCTGGAAAAGCGGATCCGCACCTGCCGCATCTTTAGCATCAGTGTCGTCCTCGTGGTGAGGGTCAAATGGAACCATTTTAGCTGATTATTTTTATACAGCTACACTTACATCACAGCTTTCTCCATGTTCCAATCCCAAAACAAATTTCTAACACTAGTTCGATGTCTTTTCTGCCTTCTATCCAGAGAATTTTGTGACTATGTTACTTGTTATTACCAGGCAAAAATTTGACTTTTCAGGTTAATTCCTTTTTTTAGCTTCCCTCCCCGCCTTAAGGGAGAGTTTATTGGATGAAGAAGAAGGAGGAGGAAGGAAACCAGAAGGGGAGAAAACAGTTTACAAACCATGTAGATGCAGCCTTTGGTACAAAATGTGTGTTCTCCTTCCTTTTTAGTTTTTATTGGGTTTTCTAAAAGTTTCATCATCACTGACCTAAAGAGGTCAGTCTGAAAATATAGCTCCTCCTTGCCTTTGGATTTGCTTTGTCTTTGCTTTTCTAAGGGATTTGCCTTGTTTTAGCTCTTCTACAGACCCAATCAAAGGGAAAGAAGGTGAATTCTTTTGAGACTGTTGACAATTCTGTTCTCAAACTTTCTTTGAGATTTTTTTTTTGGGGTACCAGGATCGAACTCATGACCTCATGTTTGCCAAACATGCACTCACGCCGCTGAGCTAAACCCCCGGCCCTTTTACATCTCATTACCTGGTTTGCCACATGAAAGAATATAAGGAGAGAGATGGCGAGGAGCCCTAGTTGAGCTCCTCACTGATCCAGACTGAGCTGGAGTCAGGGGTAAGAGAGAGGGGACCTGACCTGTAGCCTACCACACAATGGATCTGCTCGGTGGTCAATGTGGCCTAAGATAGTCTTGGGTTCAGAATCATCTCCAACATTTTCTCTTAGTGGTTGGTTGGGTACAAGCAAGAAAGGGAATGGAGAGAAAAAAGCAGACTCCAACCTTCCTATGCTGAAGGCAGTAAAATACAGGGTTGTGGTGAGAACGGAAGCCCGCAGGTGGTGGAATTGGGGCTAAAGGGGCAAAGAGAACCCTGGGTCAGAGGGTTCCTGCAAATTGAGGAGAATCTTCAGGAAGAGGCCTAGTAGAAAGGGGTGCTGAAAGGGAGAGAAGAGGCATCAAAGACAAGCGTTTTCTATGATTTTACCTAAGTATGTCCAAGAAAGTTACATTTTATTCCACTTGATGCCTTGATTTTGTTTAAATTCAGGGTACTGTGATCCTTGACAATAAACTTTTTAAATTATTTATGTTTGTTCATTTATTTAGTTATTTAGTTGTTTATTTCAAGACAGGGTTTCACTATGTAGTTCAGGCTGGCCTCAAAATCATGGTGACCCTCCTGCCTCAGCCTCTCAGATGCACTCAGACGCGTGTGCCACCATACCCATCGGAAGATAAATTTTAAAGGAGAAATGTAAATGATCTGGGAGGTCAGAGAACATGTTTATGTATCATCTCCTGTAAATAAGGATCAATCAAACTAGAATTTATTGAGTTCCTAGCTGAGTTAACAAGGTGGGTATATGGATCAGTCTCCATAGTAATTCTTTTTTGTTTTTAGTACCAGGGATTGAACTCATGAACTTGCGCTTGCCAGTCCATAGTAATTTTTAGTTCAGTGGTAATTTAGAGCTAATGATCAATCTTCTCTTTTTAATGTTCACAAGTCATTTATTTGACCAATTGAATTGTTGACCTTTACCCAGATTGGTATTAAAATTATAGATCTTAAGTATTCATTACCCTTCAGTTTTGTTCTCTTCACACTCTCCTGTTCAGTCTGCTTTTAATCTACCTTTTTATTTAAGGATTTTTTTTTCTTTATATATTTTTGTGATATATTCATCATAGGGGAATTGGTGCATACATTTATCACATCTTAAGAAAGATCTGATAATAAAGCAATTGACAACTTCTTTTCAAAACCTCTTGAAAATTATCTAGTTGGTATGTTTTTAAGTTTGGAAAAGTTAGATATTATAAACTTGACATTTTTAAAGAATTTTTTTTGGAAGATAAGTTTAATTTTGAATGTGGTTGATGAATAAAAATATTCCTAGACACGTTTATGGTGCTAGTGTATGATTTTTTAAAAGATTGCATACCTAATTTGCATACAATTGTGAACTCTTTCATAAAATGAAGATGTGTGAAGGACTTCCGCTGTTCTGTAGTGGGGGAATTAGTCAACTATTAAGACTAATTCAAAAGAGAATTTGAAGAACATTTCGCATCTATAAATATTAGGGGTTTTTTGGATTTTTTTTTTTTTTTTTGTCTTTTTGAGACAGGCTTTCACTGTGCAGTTCAGAGAGGTCTTGAACTCACTTGGTAGCCCAGGCTGGCCTTGAACTTGCAGTGATTCTCCTGCCTCAGCCTCCCTAGTGCTAGGATTACAGGCGTGTGCCACCACACCTGGCTAAAAATTAGCATTATATTAATAAATACACATATAGGAATGTTAGAGTAGATTTGTGAATAGATTCAAAACTAGCTAATGTCCTTTAGGGCAAAAAAAATACAGTGCTTGTCTCCTCCTGGTCACCTGCATGTCCCCGACAAACGGAGGCATTCACATCCGCGTCTCTGTGGCAGTCTCTGTGGCAGTCGCTTGCTCAGTGTGTTCCCTTCCTTCCCACCAAAGACAGGAAACAGGAACAGGGAGGAGCAAGCACGGTTTGAAGAAAATCTTTAACCCTGCAGGTCCCAGACTATGAGCCACCCCAGCAGGGGAACGTGTCTTCCTTATCCTTGAAAACCACTGAGTTCCTTCCTCCCTTTTCAGAGAAAGTATTTTTTCCCTTGTTCCCGTTCATACGTCTACAAGAAGACAACTTTGCTATTCTGATAAAATAGTAAATATATTATTACATATTCTGAGAAACAGCATGTTGGTTTACCAGAAGCCTTCAACACTTTCACCAAAAACAATTTGAAGAACAAGGATTTCAGGTGGTGAGCAAACTAAACTTGGACTTTGTTTGTTTGTTTGTTTTTTATTGGTACTGGGAACCAAACTCAGGACCTTGTGCTTCCTAGGCAGGTGCTGTGCCACTGAGCTATATCCTGGCCTGGACATTCTTGTTTTATTTTTGTTTTTTTGGAGACAAGGTCTCGGCTATGTGTTCCAGGCTGGCCTTGAGCTTTGTAGGTAGCCCAGGCTGACCTTGAATTCATGGTGATCCTCTTGTCTCAGGTCTTCTATCTTCTGAGTACTGGGATTACAGGAGTTACTACCACGCCTGGTCAGAGGCTTGGATAACAGGCGTGCACCACCATACTCAGCCTTGACATTTTTTTTTCTATCTAGTGAAAGTAAAATACTATGTATTAGGTGTCATGAAGGAAATCAAATTGCATCCGATTTGCTCTTTATTTTTACAGTTTGGAAAGTAAAATGAGACATTTACACCAGATACCTATGAAATGAATGAGAATTTTAGGATCCCCCAACCCTTATTTTGTCACTATACAGTTCAGGCCAGCCTTGATCTCTAAGTCATCCTCCTGCCTCAGCCTCCTGAGTGCTGGGATTACAGGTGTACACCACCACACCTGTCTACATAGTTGTGTAGAAGTTAAATGTGTCTTCTATTTATGTAGTACTAAAATGTTTTCATAATAAAATAAGTGATTAATAAAGTATGAATGGAGAAAGTAGGATAAAATATTATTAAGAGTTTTGCCACCTAAATGTAACTATTTGAACCCAGGATTGCTCTACAGTTTAACCATATCCTCAATCCTTTTTATTTTATTAAGACAAAATTCTTGTTAAAACACCCTTGCTGGCCTTGAACTTGTGATTCTCCTGTCTCAGCTTCCTGAGCAGCTGGGACTACAGGTGTGTACCATTCTACCAGGCTCCTTTCTTCTTTTTTTAACACTCACCTTTTCTTTATTTCCCTTTTTAAAATATATTTATCATCTTAACAAATATATGAGTTTGCATATTTTAAAATAATGTGATTTATTTTAAGTGCTTTGCATAGCTTCATACATATTTGCTTTAGAACATCTTGGACCCACTGTATGAGAACCTGCCCCAGTTTACTGTGAGACCAATTAAAAGATTCAGATTCAGGACTGCAGGGTGCAATTTGTCTTATATTATTTAAATTTTTTAAAAAATTGTGTTTTGGTTTTTTGAGACAGGGTCTCATTATGTAGTTGAGGCTGGTCTTGAACTCACTATGTAGCCCAGGCTGGCCTTCTATCTTCTGAGTACTGGAATTACAGGCGTACACTACCACGCCTGGCCAGAGTGCAATTTATTAAGTGACTTATAAAAGTGTGGTCATAGGCGGCCATACAACAAAGTGAGTATCAAGGATCAGAATGACAGGGGCTTAAAAAGTGGCCAGGGCTGGGCATGGTGGCACATGCCTGTAATCCCAGCACGTGAGACGCTGAGGCAGGAGGATCACCAAGAGTTCAAGGCGAGTGCGGGCTACATAGTGAGTTCAAGATTTTTTTTTTTTTTTTTTTTTTTGTTGTTGTTTTACCAGTACCAGGGATCGAACTCACGAATGCGAGCTTGCAAGGCAGGTGCTTATGCTGCTGAGCTAAATGGACAGCCTGAACTACGAGACCCTGTCTCAAAAAATGAAATAAAATAAGAAAATAAATAAAATACAGTGACCAGGCCAGGGACTGGGACTATATCTCTGTGGTGTAGCACTGGCCTAGCATGTGTGAAGTCCTATATTTGATCCCTAACACTGGAATGCAGAAAAAGAAGAAAGAAAGAAAGAAAGAAAGAAAGAAAGAAAGAAAGAAAGAAAGAAAGAAAGAACAATGTAGAAATATAAAGTCAGGATTAAAGTGACTTCATTCAAACCAGAGTATACCTGGTTTATCGCAAACAGATACCGGTCAGGCACAGGCTCTGGTCGTAAATACCGTAAATACCGCTCTGAAGGTTTTGTTTGTTTATAGTGTGCTGGGAGGATAAGCAGAGCAAACTGACCTGCTAATCAGGGGCAATCATGGCGGTTATGACTCCAGATACTCCCCTCAGATCAAAGAAAACCATACGTTCCAGCCTCTCTCCAGCCGCCCTTCCGGTCTCATCCACTGTCCGCTCACCTTCCGC
>PVJX010044425.1:0-13195 GCA_004027295.1 Dolichotis patagonum
ACTGTGATATCACCAGGACCATTGTGACATCACAGTGCCCCACTATGATATCACAATTCTGTATTGTCACCCAAGAATGCCATATTGTTACCTCATGATGCACAGTGGGAACATCACAATTGCATATTATAGTGAAACAACTCCCTGATTATGAGCTCCTGTTCTATAATTATAGCAGCACAATTAACCTTTATGACGTCACAATTCGCAATTGTGGCATCACAGTGACATGTTATGACAGCATACTTCCACATTATGGCATTACAATACCCCATTGTAACACCACCATGCACTATTTTGACGTCATGATACCGACATCAGGAATTGTCCATTCCCCATTATGAACAGACAATTCTGTATTGATGTTACAGTTTTCTATTGTGACCTCAAAACCGCCAGGTGTGACACAAGTGCCCATGATGACATCAAAGTCCCCATTATAGCATCACAATTCCTTTTTTTCACAGTATATTGATTCTCTGTCACCTCAAGTTGCACTGTGGTGACACTAACTTGGACCATTGTGACAGCATCATTTCCAGTGTGACACCACAATTACCTTATTATGACCTCACATGGCCCTCATTAGAGCAGCACAATCAACCTTTATGATATCACAATTCCCCAATGTGACGACATAGATGCATATTATGACATCACTGTACCAAATATGGCCTCAAAATATCCCATTGTGACATCATCATGCCTTATTGTGACTTCACACATCCTATTGTGGTATCATACCACCCCATTGCGACATCATAGTTCTACATATGACTTAAGAATTCCCCATCATGATGTCATAATGATCCATTACAACATCACGATAAACCCTAGTGATATCACAGTTCTCCAGCGAAAGGAGTAGATGCATGATTGTGACAGAACAACACTCCACTGTGACATCACAGCACCCTATTGTGACACCACTGTACCCCATGATGAGACACTTTTCACTGTTACTTCACAATTCCCCTTGGTGATCTCACATTGGCCTCGTTACCATATCAGTGTCCTCATTATAGTACCATGCAATTCCTTATGCTGTCACTATGCGCCACTGTGACCTCCAAATTCCCTATTGTGATATAAAATATCCCAACATGACATCACAATTCTCTCCTGTGCCATCAGGATACACCCATTAGGATCTCATTCTTCCCCCATTCTGACATTATAAAGTGACATCACTAGCTCATTATTTCCATTTTGATCACATACTGCTCCATTAGGGCCCCATGACAACCTATGTTTACCTGAATTATGATTAGAAGATCTTCCAAGGCACCCTTCTACACTTCATACAGCTCCAAGCCCCCAAAAAAGTACTGGATTCAGAGTTCTAAGATTTATGTTTCAAATTGTTTCAGCTAAAACATGCATTCAGTTGAATGTAACATTTGCTTTTTCAGGCATTTGCGAACTCTTTTCCAGTCTCAACATATTGGAAGAATTGTAATTTTTATATTATTTCTTTTAATACTAGGTTACAGACACAAACCCAGATGTAAGTTTGATATTTTTTTCCTTTTCCTCCCTTTCCTTTCTTTTACTACTCCTGCTGTGACATCACCATGTCCTACTGTGACATCATAACGCCCTATTGTGACCTCGTATACTGGCAATGTGACATCACATTTCACAATTAAGATCTCACAATTCTCATCATGACATTTAAATTATCTTACAACATCACAATTGACAATTGTGACAACACAATGATGGATATGACATCATGGTATCACATTTTGGCATCGTGCTATGCCTTTGTGACACCATAATGCACTATTATGACATGTGTTGTATTCTGACCTCGCGACTCCCAGTGTGACATTACAATTTTCCTTTGAGATATAATGATTGCCCACTGTGATATCACCAGTACAATTGTAACATCACAGTGACCCAGTATGATACCACAATGTTGTATTGTCACCCAATACTGCCATACAGTTACCTCATGATGCCCAGCCGGAACATCACAATTCCCTATTTTAGCAAAACTGCTCCTAAATTATGAGCACATGTTGCCTAATTATAACAGCACAATTAACCTTTATTACATCACAATTCCCAACTGTGACATCACAGTGACCTGTTATGACATCATAGTTCCACATTATGGCATTGCAGTACCCCGTTGTGACACCACACTGCCCTATTTTGACTTGATGATACCCTCATCATGACTTGTCAATTCCCTATTCTGACCAGAGAATTCTCTATGGATGTTACAGTTTTCTTTTGTGACATCATAACTGCCGAAATGGACACAAGTGCCCGTTGTGACATCACAGTCCCCATCATTCCATCACAATTAACCTTTTTCACAGGCTAATGATTCACTTTCACCTCAAGGTGCCCTGTGGTGAAAATCGATTGGCCCATTGTGACAACATCATTTCAGGTGTGACATCACAATTACCCTATTATGACCTCACAGTGCCCTCATTACAGCAGCACAATCATCCTTTATGATACCACAATTCCCCACTGTGACAACATAGTTGCACATTATTACATCACTGTACCAAACATGGCATCAAAATATTCCATTGTGGAATCATCATGAATCATTGTGACCTCAAACATCCTATTGTGGAATCACAGCACCCCATTGGGACATCATAGTTCACCATATGACTTCAGAATTCCCCATCATGATATCATAATCATCCATTACAGCATGACAATAAACCCTTGTCAAAACACAGTTCTCGAGTGATAACAGTAGATGCATCCTTGTGACAGAACAACAATCCACTGTGACATCACAACTCCCTATTGTGATACCACTGAAGCCCACGATGCATGTTTTTCACTGTTACTTACAATTCCGCATTATGATCTCACATTGGCCTCGTTATCATCTCAGTGTCCTAATTATGGTATCATGGCATTCCTTTATGCTGTCAATATGCCCCACTGTGACCTCCAAAGTCCCTATTGTGACATCAAATATCCCATTATGACATCAAAGTTCTCTGCAGTGCCATCAGGAAACCCCCATTAGGATCTCACTCTTCCCCCATTCTGTCTTTATAAAGCCACATCATTAGCTTATAATTTCCATTTGGATCACATATTGCTCCAATAGTGCCCCCTCACAATCTATGTTTACCTTAATTACGATTAGAAGATCTAGGAAGGCACACTATAACCCTTCATGCAGCTCCCGGCCCACAAAAAGTACTGGATTCAGAGTTCTAAGATTTATGTTTCAATTTGTTTCTGCTAACAAATGAGTTTACTTGAATGTAGTATTTGCTTTTTCAGGCATTTAAGAAATCATTTCCAGTCTCAAGATAGTGGAAAAATTGTCATTTTTTTATCTATTTCTTTAATACTAGGCTCACACACAAAAAAAACCAGATTCCAGTTTGATATTTCTTTCCTTTTCCTTCCTTTCTTTTCTTTTTCCTGCTGTGACATCGCCATGTCCTACTGTGACATGATAACGCCCTATTGTGACCTCATATACTGCCAATGTGACAATACAATTCACAATTCAGATCTCACCATTCTCATCATGACATTTAAATAATCTTACAACATCACAATTGACAATTGTGACATCACAATGATGGATATGACATCATGGTGTCACATTATATCATCATGCTCTGCATTTGTGTCATCATAATGCTCTATTGTGACATGTGTTCTCTTTTAACCTCGCAATTCACATTATGACATTAAAATTTCCTTTGTGACATCATGATTGTCCACTGTGACCTCACAATTGCCCACTGTGATATCACCAGGACCATTGTGACATCACAGTGCCCCACTATGGTATCACAATTCTGTATTGTCACACAAGAATGACTTATTGTTACCTCATGATGCCCAGTGGGAACATCACAATTGCATATTATAGCAAAACAACTCCTTGATTATGAGTTCCTGTTCTATCATTATAGCAGCACAATGAACCTTCATGACATCAGAATTCCCAATGGTGACATCACAGTGACATGTCATGACAGCATAGTTCCACATTATGGCATTACAATACCCTGTTGTGACAGCACACAGCCCTATGTTGACTTGATGATACCCACATCAGGAATTGTCAATTCCCCATTATGAACAGACAATTCTGCATTGAAGTTACAGTTTTCTCTTGTGACTTCGTAACTACCAGTTGTGACACAAGTGCCCATGATGACATCAATGTATCCATTATAGCATCAGAATTCCTTTTTTTCACAGTATAATGATTCACTGTCACCTCAAGTTGCACTGTGGTGACACTAACTTGGCGCATTGTGACAGCATCATTCCCAGTGCGACACCACAATTTCCCTATTATGACCTCACATTACCCTCATTAGAGCAGCACAATCAACCTTTATAATAGCACAATTCCCCACTGTGAGGACATAGATGCATATTATGACATCACTGTACCAAATATGGCCTCAAAATATCCCAATGTGACATTATCATGACTTACTGTGACTTCACACATCCTATTGTGGCATCACACCACCCCATTGCGACATCATAGCTCTCCATATGACTTAAGAATTCCCCATCATGATGTCATAATGATCCATTACAACATCACGATAAACCCTAGTGATATCACATTTCTCCAGTGAAAGGAGTAGATGCATGATTGTGACAGAACAACACTCCACTGTGACATCACAGCACCCTAATATGACACCACTGTATCCCATAATGAGACACTTTTTACTGTTACTTCACAAATCACCATGGTGATCTCACATTGCCCTCGTTACCATATCAGTGTCCTCCTTATGGTACCATGCCATTCTTTATGCTGTCACTATGCCCTACTGTGACCTCCAGATTCCCTGTTGTGATATAAAATATCCCATTATGACATTACAATTCTCTCCTGTGCCATCGGAATACCCCCATTAGGATGTCACTCTTCTGCCATTCTGACTCTATAAAGCGATGTCACTAGATCATAATTTCCAATTCGATCACAAAATACTACATTAGGGCCCCATCACAACATATGTTTACCTTAATTATGATTAGAGGATCTTCCAAGGCACCCTTCTACACTTCATACAGCCCCATGACCCAAAAAACTACTGGATTCAGAGTTCTAAGATTTATGATTCAAATTGTTTCTTCTAAAAAATTCCTTCACTTGAATGTAAGATTTGCTTTTTTAGTCATTTGAGAACTCTTTTCCAGTCTCAATATACTGCAAGAATTGTAATTTTTTTATCTATTTCTTTTAATACTAGGTTACACACACAAAACCAGGTATAAGTTTGATATTTTTTTTCCTTTTCCTTCATTTCCTTTTTTTATTACTCCTGCTGTGACATCACCATGTCCTACTGTGACATCATAACTCCCAATTGTAACCTCATATACTGCCAATGTGACATCACAATTCAAAATTATGATCTCACAATTCACAATTAAGATCTCATAATTCTCATCATGTCATTTAAATTATCTTACAATATCGCAATTGCCAATTGTGACACCACAATGATGGATATGACATCATGGTATCACATTTTCTCATCATGCTATGCCTTTGTGACATCATAATGCACTTTTATGACATGTGTTCTATTGAGACCTTGTAACTCCCAGTATGATATTACAATTTTCCTTGGAGATATCATGATTGCCCACTGTGATATCACAATTGCCCACTGTGATATCACCAGTACAATTGTAACATCACAGTGACCCAGTATGATATCACAATGTTGTATTGTTCCCCAATAATGCCATATTGTTAACTCATGATGCCCAGTTGGAACATCACAATTCCCTGTTTTAGCAAAACTACTCCGAAATTATGAGCACATGTTGCCTAATTATAACAGCACAATTAATCTTTATGACATCACAATTCCCAACTGTGAAATGACAGTAACTTGTTATGACATCATAGTTCCACATTATGGCATTATAATACCCTGTTGTGACAGCACACTGCCCTATGTTGACTTGATGATACCCTCATCATGACTTGTCAATTCCCCATTATGAGAAGAGAATTCTCTATGGATGTTACAGTTTTTTCTGTGACATCAAAACTGCCCAAGGTGACACAAGTGCCCATTGTGACATCACAGTCCCCATTATTCCATCACAATTCCCCTTTTTCACAGGGTAATGATTCAATTTCCCCTCAAGGTGCCCTGTGGTGACACTAGCTTTTCCCATTGTGACATCATCATTTCCGGTGTGACATCACAATTACCCTATTATGACCTCACAGTGCCCTCATTAGAGCAGCAAAATCAAACTTTATGATACCACAATTCTCCACTGTGACAGCATAGTTGCACATTATTACATCACTGTACCAAATATGGCATCAAAATATTCCATTGTGGAATCATCATGCCTCATTGTGACTTCACACATCCTATTGTGGAAACACAGCACCCCATTGTGACATCATAGGTCTCCATATGACTTCAGAATTCCCCATCATGATAACATAATCATCCATTACAGCATGACCATAACCCCTTGTAAAAAAACAGTTCTCCAGTGATAACAGTAGATGCAACCTTGTGACAGAACAACACTCCACTATGACATCACAGCTCCCTTTTTTGATACCACTGTACCCCAGGAAAGCATGTTTTTCACGGTTAATTCAAAATTCACCATTATGATCTCACATTGGCCTCATTATAATCTCAGTGTCCTCATTATGGTATCATGGCATTGCTTTATGCTGTCACTATTCCCCACAGTGACCTCCAAAGTCCCTATGGTGACATCAAATATCCCATTATGACATCAAAGTTCTCTGCAGTGCCATCAGGAAACCCCCATTAGGATCTCACTCTTCCCCCATTCTGACTTTATGAAGCCACATCATTAGCTCATAATTTCCATTTTGATCACATAATGCTCCAATAGTGCACCATCACAACCTATGTTTACCTTAATTATGATTAGAAGATCTACGAAGGCACCCTATAACCCTTCATGCAACTCGAGGCCCACAAAAAGTACTGGATTCAGGGTTCTAAGATTTATGGTTCAATTTGTTTCTGCTAACAAATGAATTTACTTGAATGTAACATTTTCTTTTTCATGCATTTAAGAAATCTTTTCCAGTCTCAAGATAGTGGAAAAATTGTAATTTTGTATCTATTTCTTTTAATACTAGGCTCACACACACAAAAATACAGATGCATTTTGATATTTCTTTCCTTTTCATTCCTTTCTTTTGCTTTTCCTGCTGTGACATCGCCATGTCCGGTTGTGACATGATAACGCCCTATTGTGACCTCCTATACTGCCAATGTGACATCACAATTCAAAATTCAGATCTCACAATTCCCATCATGACATTTAAATTATCTTACAACCTCACAATTGACAATTGTGATATCACAATGATGGATATGACATCATGCTACCACATTATAACATCATGCTATGCATTTGTGTCATCATACTGCCCTATTGTGACATGTGTTCTGTTTTCACCTCGCAATTCACATTATGACATGAAAATTTCCTTTGTGACATCATGATTGACCAGTGTGATACCACAATTGCCCACTGTGATATCACCAGGACCATTGTGACATCACACTGCCCCACTATGACATCACAATTCTGTATTGTCACCCAAGAATGCCATATTGTTACCACATGATGCACAGTGGGAACATCACAATTGCATATTATAGCAAAAAACTCCCTGATTATGAGTTCCTGTTCTATAATTATAGCTGCACAATTAACATTTATGACATCACAATTCCCAATTGTGACATCACAGTGACATGTTATAACAGCATAGTTCCACATTATGGCATTACAATACCCCATTGTAACACCACCCTGCCCTATTTTGACATCATGATACCCACATCAGGAATTGTCAATTCCCAATTATGAACAGATAATTCTGCATTGATGTTACAGTTTTCTCTTGTGACCTCATAACTGCCCAGTGTGACACAAATGCCCATGATGACATCAAAGTCCGCATTATAGCATCACAATTCCTTTATTTTCACAGTATAATGATTCACTGTCACCTCAACTTGCACTGTGTTGACACTAAATTGGCCATTGTGACAGCATCATTTCCAGTGCGACACCACAATTACCCTATTACGACCTCACATTGCCCTCATTAGAGCAGCAAAATCAACATTTATGATACCACAATTCGCCACTGTGACGATATAGATGCATATTATGACATCACTGTACCAAATATGGCCTCAAAGTATCCCGTTGTGACATCAGCATGCGTTATTGTGACTTCACACATCCTATTGTGTTATCACACCACCCCATTGCAACATCATAGTTCTCCATATGACTTAAGAATTCCCCATCATGATGTCATAATGATCCATTACTACATCACAATAACCTAGTGAAATCACACTTTTCCAGTGAAAAGAGTAGATGCATGATTGTGACAGAACAACACTCCACTGTGACATCACAGCACCCTATTTTGACACCACTGTACCCCATGATGAGACACTTTTCACTGATACTTCACAATTCGCCATGGTAATCTCACATTGCCCTCGTTACCATGTAAGTGTCCTCATTATGGTACCATGCCATTCCTTTATGCTGTCACTATGCCCCAATATGACCTCTAAATTCCCTATTGTGATATAAAATATCCCATCATGACATCACAATTCTCTCCTTTGCTATCAGGATACCCCCATTAGGATCTCACTCTTCCCCCATTCTGAATTTATAAAGCGACGTCACTAGCTCATAATTTCCATTTTGATCACATAATGTTCAATTAGGGCCCCATCACAACCTATGTTTACCTTAATTTTGATTAGAACATCTGCCAAGGCACACTTCGACACTTCATACAGCTCCAAGCCCCAAAAATGTACTGGAATTAGAGTTCTAAGTTTTATGTTTCAAATTGTTTCTGCTGAAAAATGCCTTCATTTGAATGTAACATTTGCTTTTTCAGGCATTTGAGAACTCTTTTCCAGTCTCAATATATTGGAAGAATTGTAATTTTTTTATCTATTTCTTTAATACTAGGTTACAAACACAAAACCAGACGTAAGTTTGATATTTTTTTCCTTTTCCTTCCTTTCCTTTCTTGTACTACTCCTGCTGTGACATCATCATGTCCAACTGTGACATCATAACACCCTATTGTGACCTAGTATACTGACAACGTGACATCACAATTCACCATTAAGATCTCACAATTCTCATCATCACATTTAAATTATCTTACAATATCACAATTGCCAATTGTGACACCACAGTTTTGGATATGACATTATGGTATCACATTTTGGCATTATGCCATTCCTTTGTGAAATCATAATGCACTATTATGACATGTGTTCTATTGTGAGCTCGCAACTCCCAATATGACATTACAATTATCCTTTTAGATACCATGATTGCACACTGTGATATCACCTGTACAATTGTAACATCACAGTGACACAGTATGATATCACAATGTTGTATTGTCACCCAATAATGCCATATTGTTATCTCATGTTGCCCAGTTGGAACATCACAATTCCCTATTTTAGCAAAACTACTCCTAAATTATGAGCACATGTTGCCTAATTATAACAGCACAGTAAACCTTTATATCATCACAATTTTCAACTGTGACATCACAGTGACATGTTATGACATCATAGTTCCACATTATGGGATTACAGTACCCCGTTGTGACAGCACACTGCCTTATGTTGACTTGATGATACCCTCATCATGAATTGTCAATTCCCCATTATGAACAGAGAATTCTCTATGGATGATACAGTTTTCTTTTGTGACATCGTAACTGTTCAAAATGACACAAGTGCCCATTGTGATATCACAGTCCCCATTATTCCATCACAATTCCCCTTTTTCCCAGGGTAATGATTCACGTTCACCTCAACGTGCCCTGTGGTGACACTAGCTTGGCCCATTGTGACATCATCATTTCCGGTGTGACATCACAATTCCCGTATTATGACCTCACAGAGCCCTCATTAGAGCAGCACAATCAACATTTATGATACCACAATTCCCCACAGTGACAACATAGTTGCACATTATTACATCACTGTACCAAATATGGCATCAAAATATTCCATTGTGGAATCATCATGCCTCATTTTGACTTCACACATCCTGCTGTGCAATCACCTCACCCTATTGTGAAATCATAGTTCTCCATATGACTTCAGAATTCCCCATCATGATATCATAATCATCCATTTCAGCATGACCATAAACCCTTGTCAAAACACAGTTCTCCAGTGATAACAGTAGATGCATCCTTGTGACAGAACAACACTCCACAGTGACATAACAGCTCCCTATTGTGATACCACTGTACCCAAGGATGCATGTTTTTCACTGTTATTTCACAATTCCCCATTCTGATCTCACATTGGCCTCGTTATCATCTCAGTGTCCTCATTATTGTATTATGGCATTCCTTTATGCTGTCAGTGTGCCCCACTTTGACCTCCAAAGTCCCTATTTTGACATCAAATATCCCACATCGTAGTTCTCCATATGACCTCAGAATTCCCCATCATGATATCATAATCATCCACTACAACATCAAAATAAACCCTGGTGACATCACAATTCTCCTGTGATAACACTGGATGAACCATTGTGACAGAACAACTCTTCCCTGTGACATCACAGCACCCTTTTGTGACACCACTGCAACTCATGATGACATACTTTTTACTATTACTTCACAATTTCCTATTGTGATCTCACTTTGCCCTGGTTGTCATCTCAGTGTCCCCATTATGGTACCGGGCATTTCCTTTATGCTATCATGATGTGCCACTGTGACATTCAAATTCCCTATTGTGATATCAAATATCCCATTATGACATCACTATTCTCTGCTCTGCCATCAGGATATCCCCATTAGGATCTCAAACTTCCCAGATTGTGATGTTATAAAGGCACATTATTAGCTCATAAGTTCCATTTTGATCACATAATGCTCCATTAGGGCCCCATCACAAATGATGTTTACCTTAAGTATGAATAGAAGATCTTCGAGGGCACTTTGAGGGCAGTACTACACTTAATACAGCTGCCAGGCAAAAAAAGGAATGGATATAGAATTCTAGGATTTATGCTTCAAATTGTGTCTGCTAACAAACGGCTTCATTTGAATGTAACATTTGCTTTTTCAGCATTTAAGAACTCTTTTCCAATCTCAAGATCATGCGAGAATTGGAATTTTTTTTATCTATTTCTTTTAATACCAGGTTCACACACACAGAAATCCAGATATAAGTTTGATATCTTTCGCTTTCCGTCCTTTCCTTTCTTTTCCTATATCTGTTGTGACATCACCATGACCTACTGTGACACAGTAACGCCTAATGTGACCTCGCATACTGCCAATTTGACATCACAATTCACAATTAAGATCTCACAATTCTCATCATGACATTTTAATTGTCTTACAACATCACAATTACAAATTGTGACACCACAATTATGGATATGACATCATGGTTTCATATTATAGCATCATGCTATGCCTTTGTGACATCATAATGCCGTATTGTGACATGTGTTCACTTGTGACATCGCAACTCCCATTATTATATTACAATTTTCCATTGTGACCTAATGAATGCACACTGTGACATCACAAATGCCCAATGTGATATCACCAGGACCAGTGTGACATCACAGTGCCCCACCATGATATCACAATGTTGTATGGTCACCCAATAATGCCATACTGTGACCTCATGCTGCCCAAATGGAAGATCACCATTCCCCATGATAGCCAATCTACTCCCCAATTATGAGCTCATGTTGCCTATTTATAGCAGCATAATTAACCTTTTTGACATCACAATTCCGAATTGCAACATCACAGTGACATGTTATGACATCATAGTTCCACATTATGGCATTACAATACCCAATTGTGACACCACGCTGCCCTATTTTGACATTATGATACACTTCTCGTGACATGTCAATTCCCCATTATGACCAGATAATTCCCCATTGATGTTACAGTTTTTTGTGACATGATAACCTCGCAGTGTTGCACAAGTGCCCATGATGACATCAGAGTCTCCATTATAGCATCAAAATTCCCCTTTTTCACAGGGTAATGCTTCACTGTCACATCAAGGGGTGGTGACACTAGCTTGGCCCACTGTGACATCATCATTTCCAGTGTGACACCACAATTACCCTATTATGACCTCACATTGCCCTCACTAGAGCAGCACAATCAACATTTATGTTACTACAATATCCCACTGTGACAACATAGTTGCACATTATGACATCACTGTTCTAAATATGGCATCGAATTATAGCATTGTGACATCATCATGCCTTACGGTGTCTTCACACATCCTATTGTGGTATCACAACACCGCGTTGTGACATCATAGTGATCAATATGACTTCAGAATTCCCCATCATGATATCATAATCATCCATTACAGCATCACAATTAACCCAAGTTACAGTACATTTCTTCAGTGATAACAGCAGATGCATCATTGTGGCACAACAACACTCCACGGTGACATCACAGCATCCTTTCGTGATACCACTGTACCCCATGCGGACATAATTTTCACGTTTACTTCCAATTCCCCATTATGTTCTCACATTGCCCTCGTTATCGTCTCAGTGTGCTCATCATGCTATCATGCCATTCCTTTATGCAGTCACTATGCCCCACTGTGACCTCCAAATTCCCTATTGTGATATCAAAAATCCCATAATGGCATCACAATTCTCTGCTGTGCCATCAGAATACCCCCATTACGATCTCACTCTTCCCCCATTCTCACTTTATAAAGCCACATCATTAGCTCATAATTTCCATTTTGATCAGATAGTGCTCTTTTATGGCCCCATCACAGCCTATGTTTACCTTAATTATGATTAGAAGCTCTTTGAAGGGACCCTGCTACACTTCATACAGCTCCAGGCCCACAAAAAGTACTGGATTCAGAGTTCTAAGGTTTATGTTTCAGCTTGTTTCTGCTAACAAATGCCTTCACTTGAATGTAACATTGGCTTTTTCAGGCATTTAAGAACACTTTTCCAGTCTCAAGATCATGGGAGAATTGGAATTTTTTTATATATTTCTATTAATACTAGGTTCACACACACAGAATACCAGATACCAGTTTGATATCGTTCCTTTTCTTTCCTTTCCTTTCTTTTCCTATATCTG
>PVJX010044426.1:0-13130 GCA_004027295.1 Dolichotis patagonum
AGCAACATACAAAAATAGTGATTCATGCACCATAATCAAATTGGCTTTACCTCAGGAATTAAAAGTTGGATTAATATTCAATAATCAATGTAATATACCATCTTATTAAAATGAGTAAGTTTGGAAAAGACAACAGAAGTGGAAAAAAGCATATGAAAAAAGACAGTCACTAGATGTAAGACTAGAGGAGCTTCCTTAACCTCTCAAGGTAGTTAACAGAAAAAATTATAGCTAATCATACTTAATAATGAAAGATGGAAAACTTTCTCCTCAGTGTACGATAAAGGAAAGATACTCCTCACACTTCTACTCATTCTTTAACTAGTATTTCTAGACAGTAAAATAAGAACAGAAAAGAAGAAAATATTAAAGACATCAAAACTGAGAAGGAAAAACCAAGGAACAGTCTTTGTTTATAATAACATGAAACTAGATATGAAAAAGTTTACAAAAATCAGTAACATTCTACTAAAACTAATGAGCAAATCAATGCAGCTGCAGATAGAAGAACAATGTTTAAAAGCCAACTGTACATTTTTACTAGCAATGAACAATCTGCAAGTGAAATTAAGAAAACAAGTACACTTAAAATAATATCAAAAATAATGAAATATCTAGGAATATATTTAACCAAAAAGCACAAGACTTGTATATTGAAAGCTACAAGAACATTCCTAAGAAAACATAAGAAATATCTGAGTAAGGAAGCAATCCTATTTCATGCATTAGAATTTTACTGTAATGGCAATTCTCCACCAATTCACCTCCTGACTAAATGAAATCCTGTCAAAATCTCATAAGGATTGTTTGAGGACATTCACAGACTAATTTGGAAATGGAAGAATCCAAAATAACCAAAACAATTTATAGAGGAAGAACAAAGCTGAAAACATTAGACTTTGTGATTTCAAAACTTACTATAAATCTACTGTAATTAGAATAACGAGATATTGGTATAAAGATAAAAATACAGATAGAACAGAATTAAGAATCTACCAGTAAATTCTTACACTTGAGATCAAGGAATTTTTCAGCCCAGATGTCAAGCAATGGGAAAAGAGTAATCTTTTCAACAAACAGTTAAGGACCATGGGTAAAGCAAGGAAATCTTAGATGCAACACACAAAAATTGTAGATTTGACTCATAAAAGCAATCTAGCAAACATTATCAAAACTAAAAACTTGTTCTTCAAAACCACTATTAAGAAAATGAAAAAATCAACCACACACTTCCAAATAGGGCACAGATATCTGCAAATCATATACCCAATAAGAGATTTTAATGCAGAATATTTACAGATTCTTTGCAGTTCAATAGTAAGAGAATAAAAAACCCAATTTTTAAACATTCTAGTCTATGGTCATGCCACCCTGAATATGCCCAATCTCATCTAAAATGTATAAAGATTTGAGTAGCTGCTTCTCTAGAGAAGATAGACAAATGTGGGCTGAGCACATGAAATGGTACTCCACACCATTAGTCACTAGGGAAATGCAAATTAAAACCACAGCAAGCTATTACTTCAGGTTCCTAAGCAAACATAGCAGTCTACGAGGTGGTAGACAATAACAAATAACCACCTATAAATGAGAATGTAAAGAAATGGTAACCTTTTATGTCCAACGGAAAGGAAGGAAGAATGAAGAAATAAAGTCATATGATCACCCCATGCTGTGATATGTATACATACCAGTTCTTCAAAGTGAATATGGTTATCGTATACACAAATCTATACTACAAAAAAATTTTATAAACTTGTCATATGATCATAAACTCCATTCCTGTATATCTATCTTAGAGATATGAAAAACATATGTACATTTACAATGGGTAGATTTTAGTGCATATAAATAATACCTCAGTGAAACTTCTAGAAAAAAATGAACAGATCAAATTGTCTGATTTTTGCACAAGATTAGGCTTGGTAATAGCTGATAGTGGAAACCCATGACAGTCAGAAGGGCATAAGGGGCACTCGGGCTGTATCTTCACTTGCATCTTTCCCTGCCTCACCTTCTACCTTGAGTCTTCTCAGGATCCCTTGCTGACTGGAAGCTCCTATACCCTTACATCTGCATACCTGTGAGTACAGGATCTCAGCTCTGTGCCTTTGCCTGCCTATGTCCCATATGTGTTTATCAGTCAGTGTCCTGTGATGGCCTTCTTCATATGCTTTTTTTTAAGCCCTGATTCTAGATCTCCAGGAGCACATTTGCAGTCACCCATCTCATCCACTCCCATAAGTCAATTCCAAGGAATGGATTTAGTTATTTTAGTGTGAAACAGACGGGCTTAAGCATCAGACTCTCACCCAGAGTTGCCTGTGAAGGCCCAGGGGGAGATTCTTGGAGATATAGTTTTATCAGCTGCTGTCCCTGCCCTAAAGACCTCAGACCAGGGTCCTAGCGTTTGATGGTTTCAGTCCTAGGCTATCAAAGGGCTCTAGTTCTATCCTCTGCTGAGAACAAGAGTTTGATAGGATCCTAGTTACCATGGAAACTGCCTGTGGCCCATAGAACCATAACTTTCTTGTTGCGTGGTGTTTGATGTCTCATCTGACCTTCTGGTGACCATGTTAAAATATGTAACTATGAGGCCCCTTCTTGCCTGAAAGTGGTTAAAGATGTGGAACTGAGGAGCACGGTGTCATGTCCAGGGCGCCAGGAGTGGGAGATAAGGCAGAGTGGCAAGTAAGAGGCTAGTGATCATAGCTGAAGGAAAAACAGCAAAGGAGTCCAGTTTTGGGTGGGGAGTAACAATGCAGGCAGAAGGCCAGGACAGAGGCAGAGGCTGACTTTGGGAAAGGGATGAAGTTCCTCAGTTCACATGTCATGCTTTCACTTACCTTTGAGGAAAACCGGATTATGAGCAAAGTGAAATCCATTCATTCATTCATTTATTCATTCATTCAACATTGACTGAGTGCCTACTGTTGTCCAGGCCCTGTGGTGGACACTGGTATGACTCCAACACAGTCACAGTGGTGAATGAGGGAGACAAGGGCCTTGCTGTTATACCACTTACAGTCCAATGTGGAAGGCAAATAAAATCAGCAGTTATATCAGCAATTATGACAAGGTGCAGTGCTCAAGGAGTCAAGAGCTGAGGGATCACGTATGAGGAGCACTTAATCCAGAGATGAGGATGCCTGGGGACTCCATCCCGAAGGCGACGAGCTGCTAGCTCATCCCTGAACAAAGTATAGGATAACAGGAAAACAGCAGAGAGAAGAACCTGCTCCAGGCAGCTGACCCTCAATGAGATATGCTTAAAAAGGCCGAGGAAATCTCTGCAGAACTCACTGCCTCAGGGAAGGAATTAATACATAAGCTTGATCATGCACAAATTCAGGAATGAACACTGCCAAGATGGGAGTGTTTGAGTTTCTGGAGCCAGGGAAGCCCCAGCTCTTATGGGCAACTCCAAACTAAGCTGAAATGGTATGGTAGAGAAGATCTTCCCATTTGAAACACCTTCTTCAAAGAGATCCCCTGTAGGATCCCCAAAGCAGAAAATTCTTAGTATCCTCAAAATAGGATGTGACTTAGGCAGCTTTAGAAACCAGTCAACAAGCAGATTATCTTATTTATAGAGCCATTTGTCTGTATATATCTCCTGTCCTTCTCACAGCCTAGGGAGAACAGTGGGACTGGTATGATTTCTTCTAGCAGGTTTATGCAAGGGGGACAGAGACCCTGAGAGGCAGAAGGACTGATGCAAGGACAGGCAGATGGTAAATGGTGGTGTGAGAGTCAGGACTCAAAATCTGCCACTAGGACTGTTCTCTCATTTGTTCACTCAACCCTCACTGAAGGCCTACAGTGTGCCATGGTCTGTGCAAGGCCTTGCGCTTTGGAGATAGATGGAAGCAGAGACCTGCACATTGGAAAGGAAATTTTCTTGTTAATAACTTACTGAGCTTCCTCACAGGCCTTGGAAATGTCTAAAGAGAAAACAAGATATAAAACCATCCCCTGGGCCTGGAAAGAGCGTCTCCCCCTGGAGTGTGTGTTCTGCTTCCTCAGGGACCATACCCAGGACAGTTCCTCCGGGATTCTCAGAAGGAGGCTGCCACTCTGAACCAGACGGCTCCCTCTGCACGCACTACTGCCTGTCTACCAGCTAGCCAAACACAAGCTGACCCGGGAGGGGACAGCACAGTGCCCTGGCTGGACTGCTGTGCAGTCTGGTAGTGTCAGAGAGGTACACATGTGTATTCCCTGATGGCGTTGACCTATGTGGTCACTGTGTCTCCACCTCTCCTCACCTCCTAGAGACAACTGGTTAGGATTCAGCTGGAAAAGCCCAGCTGGGTAAACAGTCACACCATCTGGGGGTGAGACTTTGAACACAGGCAGAGGCTGATCTGGAGCCATCAGTCTCATTGCTTCATTTCTCCTGGAACCGACTGTGTGCTGCTGTGGAAGGAGGAGAGACAAGATTTTGTTCTTCCTTAAAAGAACATTTGAGAAAGTAAACATCACATGTTTAGAAAAAAAGTATGTGAATTAAAATCAGAGCACTTAAAATGCATGGGCCTGGCGTTAGTCAGAGGTACGGAGGAGGACAGCCTGCTGCAGCCCGCTAACAGGCCTATGAGTAAGATCTCATGCTGAGCCCACCTCTGGGTAGCAGCTCTCCTGCCCAGTGCTGGGGAGCCCATAGGTACACTGAGGGATATGTTAGTTGCCAGCAGATGTAAGGGACACACAAAAAATTCAGCTATAGGAAACAGATCTAGAACTTTAGCATTATAAAGCTTGCAAATGATTTTACTTCCACCTTCTACCAAAGTTGTGCATTTCTGTCCTGTATCATTTGTTTATATTTTGAATTATGTAGGTTGTGGGTTTTCATAGCATTTTTAATGCATATGGTCCCTAAAGTTCTGATTTCAGCTCTGGATTTTCTTCATAGTAAGTCGACAGCATTGGGTCTGGTAAGGACAGTCTCCAAGCCTCAGATTCTTCACTTGTAAAACGAGAACAGTAGCTCCTTGTGACAATGTTTGCTTACATGAAGTAAGACTTGCTTCAGTTCTCAGCCCAGGACCTGAAGGAGAGTGGGTGGCCTCCATGAATGCAGCAGTGACCTGGCCTAGGAGGAGACAGATGAGGGTGGGAAGATGGAAACAAACTTTCCCTTAGGACCCCAAAATCTGAGTCAGGTAAGGTATCAGAAGCTTCTAGGTAATCAGCTTTAGGAACAAATAACAGAAATCCTAATGGAGATAGAATATTATAAACATATGAAGATCATTGCCCACTTTGGAGAAGAGATGAGCCACCCATGACAAGAAGTTACAGTGGGTTCTCCATATCCATGGAGTGTGTATCTGCTGATTCAACCAACATCAGGTAGAAAACATTAGAAAAAGCTGCATCTGTACTGAACATTTACATTTTCTTTTCACATCATTATTCCCTAAATAATACAACATAGCTATTCATATAGCCTTTAAATTGTATTAGGCATTAGAAGTGATCTACAGGTGTGTAGGTGATTTGTAAATAATATGCTGTTGTATAATAAAGAACTTGAACATCCGTGGATTTTGGTGTCTGCTGAGGGTCCTGGAACCGATCCGCCAGGGATACCGAGAGATAAGTGTACATTCAGATGCTCGCTCAACACACCTTTACTGAGAGCCTAAAATGAGCCAGTCCCAGAGCTCTGGGAGCATAGAAGAGGAAAACCTAAATTGGATGCTGTGTGGCAGCCAGGAAGGCCTCCTGGACAAAGTAGCCTGTCAGAATATTAAAGAACTGATGCTCTTCAGACTGTTGGCCCTGAAGAACCCTGCCCACCCTTTCTGCCTTGCTCTATGTCTTCAGCATCAAACACCATTCACAGACTCCTGGCCACTGACTTCTAGTTGGCTCGTCCAGAGGAGCAAGCTTGGAGAAAAGACTGAGATGACAGTTACTCACTCCTCTGGTATTCTCCTGCCTGATCAATGCAGGCTGGATGTGCCTTGACCAAGAGCCAAAGGCCTTGTTAGATGGATCCGTCAAAGAGTAGTATTTGTGCCCATGACCTGCTGACTCCCTATAGCTTTTCTACACTCAAGTATTCCCCCTCACCTCTTGTGTCCTCCCAGGACCCTGGCATAGAGAGACTTCACTTAGAGGGAGGTACAGAGAAACCTGCCCTCGAGTCGATCACTACCGACTGAGGCAGGGGGCCTGGTCGGTGTTTCAGCAGGAGGAGTAGGCAGAGCTGAAAGGCTTTAGTGCAGAGCACCCAACGCTATTCATCTGGCTTGGAAACGTCAAACTTATTTTTATAGCATCATCGTGTATTGGTTTTCTCAGTGTTCTAGGTAGGCTTCAAAATTAGAAGGCTAGGAATTCTTCCCTCAGAATCTTGGTTAGATGGCCTCTCTCACATTGCAGAGTTGAGACATTTTAACTACTACTTTTCTCCTCTTGGGTAGTGCAAACTCCTTGATGGAAGGGCTTGCTGTTCCTTCTAGGTCACAGTGTCCACTTTAAGCAGAGGCTCAGCGGCTGATTTTAAATAAGTGAATGAATTTCTGGCTAAATAGTGGCTGCGTTGTTACCTGGCAACACACAAAACCATTTATTTGGATGAAAAAGAACGCTTAGCAAATTCATGAATTGGATCCTAGGCACTTCAGTTGTTACAGCTTACTACTTAATTGTCTTGTGGAAAATTCATCAGGCGCCACCGTAAGTCAACACTGTGAAAGTGAGAGAGCTTCATCTTGTAGGTCTTTATGACCTTGCTACTTGGGTTTCATGGCACACAGAGGAGGGAGGCCAACCATACGGCTTTCCTGCTTTTATATCACCAACTCAGTCTGGGGTCAGCACAAGCTCACGGTGCCAGTTCACCCCAGGAGTTCTGTACATGGATGGAACCCTGCTTGGGCAAATCACTTGCTATTCACTAGGCCCCGGAATCGATTCCAATCAGTTGACAGGTTGACTCATATTGCCCATTGTTGTTTGTCTTTGTTTTAATATCTCCAAAAAGCTAATTGGTCTTCAATATTTAAAATTCAGATTTCACATAAAAATTTGCCAAAAAATCTGAAGATCTGCCAACACAAGCCCTAAATTCCAGCTTGGCTACCTCAGTTGGAGCTAAATAATAGCCTATCCACTTTGGGCTTAGCGTTATTGCTCCCGTGACCCCCTCCACACCCCTAGCTTTCACCTGTCATTCAGCATACTGTACTTATCTATGCTCCTAGTCCTGTAGTAATATAAAACCCATAATTGCAAACTAGAGGGACAAAGATGGCAGTACTAAGGGGAGCAGGATGCAGAGCAGACAGGAGGCCCCCACCAGTTTTGGGGAGGACTCACTGTATTACGGAGGTGCACTTACTGTGTTTCAAAATGTAAAGGAAAATAACTGTTCTGGAAGTAAGGATTACTTCCATGTGGGGTCATGTCTCTACCAGGTGAAGTCGCCACTTCAAGGCTGAGTTCCATAAAATGCTGGTCATGAATTATGGGTGAAAGGATGTGCAAGCAGCTTGCCTGAAGGGACCCAGGGGTGGTCCACACCAGGGCCTCTCATCTTGATCCAGGTGAAAATGCATAGCCTGGTCCTTTCCCGGAGAGGCAGACTCTGTTACCCTCATCTTTAAAGACCTTAAAGATCAGCATGTGTGGTGATTCACATGTGTGGCCAAGGCAAAGAATCCCCAAGAAAGTTAGTGTTCTTTATTAAGGCCAATATTCTGAGATTAAAGTTCAGTCTTGGGTTAAAAATGAGATCAAAGACACAGGTGGCTTAGTGTTCTGCCTCTATCCTTCACCCATCACTATCACTACCCTGCCAAAATCTTGATCTCAGACTTTTAGCCTCTAGAACTGTGAGAGTATGGTAGATGCTCAGTGCATGCACGTGAATGGGAGGAAGAGAACCCTAGAAAGCTCAAGACCTGATTAACACTGATTTGTCAGTTTTAGAACATGGTTACTGTGTCAAGTGTGAAGGAAGAGGGAGGGAAACTCAGTACAATTTCACTGATATGAGAGAACTCAGCATGCTCTGACCCAGGCAGTTTAGACTGGAACTCAAGTGGTGAGTACATGGCTGCAAAAAGACAGCTATTCAGACCTGCAGAAGAACAAACACATGTTTAAAGATTGTCTTCTGGGATTGAACAGTGTTTTCCAGTGGGCTATACTGAACCACAGGCTACTTTATTTATTCTGTGAGAACCTCAGCACACAGACACACACACACACACACACACACACAGGCACACACACACACACACACACACCCCTCAACCAAACCACACACTATGCCCACCTACACTGACTCAGTCAGAAAAGCGGATGATTCCAGATATCAAACCCTTGTGTGAAGATCTGTGATTTCCACAAAGTTTGTGTCTCATAAAAATTTAAACACCTGCTAAGTGAAAACACCACCTTTTGCTGTCTTTCTGGCAAGTACCTTCTGCAGGAATTCTCTCACTTCTCAGAGGTGACATATTGCACTGGCAGTTCCCCTGGCGTGGAAGCTGCTAAAGGATTAAGGGAGCCAAGTGAGGCATGCCCTGCAGGAGTCCCAGCAGCTACCTCTGGTGGCAGGAACCTGAAAGGTCTTTGGAAAGCTAAGGGGCTCAGGGCCTTGACATTCAGGTGAGGGATGATGCCGGGCTTGGAAGACACAGTGTTGGAACCTTATTGCAAACAAATCTACAGAGGACTAAGGATAGGACCTGCCCAGCTGGGACACAGAAAAATGAGGGTGACAGTGAACAGGGCATGAAAGACACAAGAAACTGATATGTAAAGGATGGCACACATGCCAGGAATTTTTACACATAGGTCAGCTTCCCCAGGCCTTTCCGGTCTTTGATGCAAATGGGATCCCACAGCAGTACTAAGGGCATACCGTATGTTCACAGCACAAATCCTTCCCCAGTACTGGCTTGATATGGGCTATAGACTGTGTGAAGCTCTGTGGTTCCGAGTATCTCATATGCATTTACAGGACTCACCCCACATCCTTTCCTATTATTCTTTGCTCTGTGTTCTTCTGAAATTCGTATACTGAAGTCCTAACAACAAGTGCTTCAGAACATGACCTTCCTTTAAAATAGGGTTGTTGCAGATATAATGAGTTGAGATAATAATACTAGAGTCAAGTGAACTCCTAATCCAAATGACTGCTGTTCATGTAAAGTAGGAAAATTTGGATACAGACATGCACACAGGGAAGACACTATGAGAAGATGACACAGAGATCAGGGTGATCACCAGCAAACACCAGCAATCACTGGGCCAAAGGCATGGGAGAGATTCTCCCGACAGTCATCAGAAAGCATGAACCCTGCTAACATCCTGATCTCAGACTTCCAGCTTCCAGAAATGAGTCACAATACTTCTGTGGTTTAAGCCACTGGCTTGAAGTACTTCGTTACAGAAAACTAAGGTATATATCAGCCCTATCATCAGCCTGCCAAATGACCATACCCTGTAATTTTCCTGCAATCAGCCCCCTATAGGTGGGCATCTATGTCTGGGTTTGTGAATCCCAGTATAGATTCAAGACTCAATACTCTTCACCCCATCCAATCCTTCCGGATGAAAACCCCAGAGGGAAAATATGTTGTTGCGTTCAGCTAAAAGACTATAACTCAAGAGAAAGTATAGGGCTAGCCCAAGGCCATACATTCATTAATGTCAGAGTTATTGGTAACAAACTAGTTCTTGTTCAACAGTAGGCAAAGTGTATTCAAAAGATACGTGTTTAGGGCACTTCAAATTAAACAGTACCAGTAAGTGAACATGCTGTCTGAAACTAACTCCCATCCTAGGACCCCACTCACGATGTCCATCTCTTCCTGCCTGGGCAGAGCTATGCTTCGATGCCTCATAATGGATGTCAGAGGCCAGAGAGAGCAAGCCAGTAACTCCTACAAAACAACAGAGCTTGCTGGGGATCCGGATGGGCCAGGGTTACCTTCAAAGCTTAGGGTGAATGTACAAGAAGCTGACCCTGAACCTGACCAGTTCTGGAACTGGGAGGGACTAGCAGGAGATTAGCTGAGAGTTGCTTTGTCTGGAATTCAGCACATGGACACTCTTGCCTTTGTCCCTGGCCAGAAAGTTTGTTAGTTTCCAGGATGGAATCCATATTCCTCAGGCCATCCTCAGAACATCTCTGCTTGGCTCCTACTTTCCTCCTGGTTTCATCTCCAGTCATTCTCTAAAGTCAGCTGTTCTTTAATCTCACTGACTGTGCAGCTCTCCACACAGAGCACACTGCTGTGCGTTCTAGACTTAGTTCATATTGTTTGATTTGCTAGAGTACCTTTACCCACTTCCTCAACTAGGTGACACCTGGGAGTCTCTGCATTCTACCAGAAATGGGCAAAGTGTCCTTTGTCCACTCCCAAAATTATTGGTATGTTCCTCTTTCACAGTATACCATTCAGAAAAGTAATTTCCTGTTTCCTACCTCTCCCACACGATCTTCTCTTGGGCACGTTTTATTTTTTACTTTTTTCCCTCATTCCTAGTGATAAAAATAATCAACCCATTATTTTTGAATAATTGAATAAATGAATAAAGAGTTGCCTGTGAACAACCTAAGAAGCCTAATAAACAGCAAGCCCAATCTGGGAACCAACACCATGCATGGGCCACTACCAGACTGGGAACAGCCAGACCCCAGCCTCTCCCCATGAGTCAGTGCCATTCACGGACTGGGGGTAGAGAGAACAAGGCAACACCAGCAAGCAAGCCCTGTCTGGGAACCAGCGCAATGTGTGGGTCACTGCCAAACTGGGAAAAGGCAGACCCCAGCCCCTTCCAGAGCATGGGCTGGCAAACAAGGAGTACCAACCCTCACCCCTGCCCCACACCTTATGTGACTGGCTTATCTGGAAAAACACAGGCTGTGATGATAGTTATTGAGGTGAAATGCAATTGGATGCCTGTGGTGCTTTGGTGTTTCACTAACATTGGAGGTCTAGGGCCAGTGGTCTGATCATAGGTTCAGGGCATGGTGGTAGGCAGTGTGGCATCTAGGGGGCATCACCTTCTGAGGGTTGTAGCCATTGTTGATACCCTATGGTCTTGTTTTGAAGTCCTATATCACTTCCATTGTTTTTGTTGGGTTGGTTTTTATTCTCTTTTGTTTGGCTTGAGTATGTTAAATCCAGTGACAAGAGCAGTATTTCAAAGGTAGCAAGATATATTATGGTAGCAATTTTGGATTTGCTGTTAGCTTATTTTGAAGTTCTTTATTACATTCATTGTTTTGTTGTTATTGTTTCTATTCTATTCAGTTCTGTTTGATTTTCACTACATCCGAAGTTATCTGCAACTATTTTGAAGATGTCAAGGGGCATTATGGTAACTAACTATCATTATTTTGTAATGTTTTGAAGTCCTGTATCTCCTACATTGGCTTGTTTTGATTGGTTTTATTCTGTTTTAGCCTCTTTAAAATAAAATAAATTTTAAGTTGTAAGGATAAACTTAGGAGAAAGAAAGAATGAAGAACTCAGTGCTTAAGAGGTGGTAGACACTTGACTACATGTTTTGCTAAGTTAATGACTTTAGAAGATTTACTGTCACTTTCCAAAGGCAAAGGAGCCATTAAAAGGACAACCAGTGTGCGTAACAACATTAAAAACCAGCAGCACATACTCAATGCATGCTGTATCCCAATACTGATAATAGGAAACAATCACATCGGAACTTTGAGGGTTGTTGTTTCTTGTTCTTGGTGAAAGCTGTGCTCAGCCATGAGGAAAGATAATCTCTTCTCTCTACTGCTCTTTGAATGGCCACCTGGTATAAAAAAATGCCCAAAGTTAACAACTCTATTTTCAAGTGCAAAATTATCAGATTTCTGCTTCACGTCACCTGCAAAAGGTCTGCTCTGATTGTTGCTCTCTAATGTTCTGTCTGTCACTTTGAGTAGAAGTAGGGCCCAAAAGCCCAGAACTAATCTCTCAGTGCCCTGGGCTCTGGCTGCAGGACTGCCTGTCCAAATTGTAGAGTCTGTCTTTAGGGAAAAGAGCTCTCTGAGGGTAAAGGGTATTGGCAATCAGTACTGCTCACTCAGGAGGGACAGAGCTCTATTTTAGAGCAAAGGGACAATCACATTGACCTTCATACACATCACATGTGAGGCTCTGACAGCTGAAAATTCAGAAAGGCAAAATCATCTCTTTGGAGAGCAAGATGGAGTCTGTCTTCCCAATAGGCCCACACCGAAGTGTTAAAATGGGCTTTTACACCTTCCAGAACTTTCTGGAGCCCTCCCTGAAAGACCTGACATCTCACATGCCCTTAGGTTTTTCTTTCTCCTGACCATGCAGTCTCCAGACCCTTCTTCCCAGCTGCTCTGCAGGGTTCTGATGCCCTCACCCCTGGGCCTGGGTAGCTCCCAGCACCTTCTGTCATCCTGAGCTTGCCTGCTCCTTGTGCTCCCTGCCATGAGATGAGCACATCTTCCACCCACAGACAGCTGTGGTGCCTGCTCCTCACTTCAGGAGCATCTGCCCCAACTTCCCCTACCTTTTACGTCACACCCTTTATGATCTGTCCCTTGTTTAATGTTTAGCAGTGTGGCCTTAAGTCCTATGGCAGAAACCAAGTTGGTCAACTTGTCCGTTCTGTGCCTTTTCTTAGGCTTTTCCCCCATGGCCTCCACTTCTCTCTTCCTTCAGCTCCTCCTTTGCCGTTCTTCCTCCACTCAGCAAGTTCAGTGCTACCCTCCTTTGCAATCCAGTTTCCACACTCTGCTTAATGCATCTTCACAAAAGCATCCCAGGTAGGACTGACTAGGAAACACTCCAGGGAGGTGCAGGCAGCCTCTCATATTTTGTTAGCTAGCTTCTTTAGTTTTTTACATTTTCATGCCCTAATGTTTCTCTCTATTATGTATTTGTTTTTGTCTTATTGATTTCTGTTTTAGGTACTTGATAGTTGTTGAGAAAAAATGAGATAAATTTTTTTTTATTTGGAAGACAATAAAACAAAAGGGGGCAGTACAGAGCAGATCAGAACAGGACAACATAGGCAACACAGTACTTTACATTAAGTCAACTGGACATCAACAGTAGCTAACACCATATCTCTTACTCTGCTATAGTTGAGCATAGTTTCAAATACAATAA